>OENT01000233.1:0-155796 GCA_900239685.1 Rotaria macrura | reverse complement strand
CAAGGCAAGGCCAGATAACCAAACCAAAATAGACTTTTTCACTACTCACCAAGAGCGATCAAACGACAATAGTCACAAGCGAAAAGCGATTTGACTGTTGGGAAGGTTCCCTCATGAGTAGAAATCAAGTTAGCAGCAAGATTTTGAAATTTGAAATTCTTAAAAAGAAGTTTTCATATTTGAATGTTACTCCCCAGGTGGACGAATCCTATACCGAATCCGATCGGATCCTACGATCCGATGAAATCTTATGGGAATCCGGGTTGTGGAAGCAGTAACGGATCCGACGGAAGAAACCTATTTTCTTATTTGAGTACGAGTAAGCATTTAAACCCAACAGTAGAGGCCTGTCTGATCACACAATGAAATCCAATCGGATTCCGATAGTAGGATTCGATAAAATCCAACACTAGGGATCCGAATCAGGAATCCGGTGGGATTTCATTGGATAAGAGAAACTCCGATAGAAACATGATCGGATGCCTGTCGGATCCAATGGTCGGAATGATTATCCTGGGTCTCTTTGATTCATAAACATAAATCCAAAAGTAAGCTTGTCGCCCAGTACAGGTGCTTAAATGCTATTCACTTCAGAGAAACACGATCAAAAATATCCAAGACGATGATCTACATCGACGAAGATCGATATTTGAAGGAATTTGAAAAATTACACAGCCATGGAGGTAGACCGATAAATACGTAGGAAGAATGGTCTTCACACTTGATATCAAGGGGGAAACAGCTGATTATTGATTATTTATGATAATCACTGATAATCATAAATAATCAATAATCAGCTGTTTCCCCATTGCTTGATATTCATAGAGAAATTGAAGTATTTCATTATTTATATTATTCCGAAGTAAGATCAACATCCTTTTTGCGACTAGACTAAATAATTTTGTGTTGGCTATATCCGTTCCATTGAGATATGATAGTAATTAGTTTTTTATTGATAAAATACAAACGTACGAAATAATCGGAAGCTTGTGTCGGTCAAGTTGACGATTTAACTTTGTTTGCTGGATTTTAGTGTATATTTCCATTTGATTTTCAATCATGGTTGATGATATTTTCATAATTCAACATTAATTCTACAGTTTAATCGCTCTTGTCGACATTATTATCCTTTCATATTGATCTGGAAATATACAATGGCAAGTGAAAATAAATAGCTCTACCTATAGAGCATGATCGTATCAGCATAATAATGATCATTAGTATCATTCAAGTTGTGACTGACTTTGACCCAATGGGGAGTAATCAGATGAGTCCTTCGTGGGCATTTCGACGATAATGAAACATTTATTATAAGCAATCAACAAAACCATTCGTTTGCTTTTTCATTAGATTTCTTAGGGTAGAACTTTTCACAACTGCTTTGCTATTTGAAGCACATTATTGATGCAGAACTCAAACAAAGAGAATAAGTGCACCAGAATGAAAGAAAACAACGATTTTATGTAGAACTAATATAAATGATAATTGAAGTATTTTCACTTTTTAAATAACATACAGCCAACAAATGTGTAACAGTTTGAGTAGAAGGAAAATTCATTCTAAAACGATTCATGCAAGTAATCGTAATCCAGATTCTAGATAATGATTTTTGAATGAACTACTTTTATATATGATGTAGCAAATGAATAAAGAAATCTCCGATTGATCTTGCAGTGGACTTATTTTCCAACGTTCTTCTATTGAGATTCATCAAGAACTAGATGTTTAGGTCATACAGTGAAAACTACGGTTAAAAAGACACGCATTTCAACTACGAAATAGAATAGTAATGCGTGTAATCTTATGAAATTCTATAAACTATATTTATCTCAATCTATTTGGCAGTACTTAGTAAGATAATCTGTTCGTACATATTGAAATATAGAGCTGAAGAAAACTCCATGCGTAAAATCCTTCTATGAAAAATTGCGGTATTTTCTATAAATAGCCCTTTTTTCTTATCAGACATGCAAATCAGAAATTTTACATTTCATAGTACGATTGTTTTAGCTTCAAAATTTCAACTCTTACACTTTGTTCATAAATCTATATGAATTAAATCTTGCTTCATTATATAATAGAATAAAAAGGAAAAATTAAATCTCTATTGAAAATTGACATAAATAATTATTTGAAGATAGAATTAATAAGATTCTATATTTTGAATATTATCACACAAACGACACTCTCCGACCGAGCTCAGTTGAGTAAGAGAATACATATTTAATTACCAAAGTAAAGGAAAAATCATAGAAACTTTCATTTTGTTGTTATTTACACTTTGAAAAACAACGCTTTGAAAAAGAAATCAGACATTACATGTGTATCATTATTGCTATAGATTGAAGTCAACGAAACCATGGAAATTTACCGAACGATTTCAATTTATTGGTACTAATTTAGTTATTGCGTTAGGACGAAACTTCAAGGTTAAGATCTCTATAATTATTATAAACTTGCCTCTTTAATATGTTTTTGTTTAATCGAGAAATGTATTTCAACTGATGTGGGTATGAATTCCAGAGAAAATATTTGCAATTCTACTCGAGACAATCAGCTTCCAACGGAATAGTGGTTAACTTTCAACAAAATTTGAACTTCTACTCATGATAGCAAAAACGACGTTTTCAAAAAATTTATCAAAAAATAAATCATGTTTTTGACACGTACTCAGCCTGTACGTGTAACGGGATATGTCTTTGGATAAATTGGAAAACTTCTTAATTAAGGAAAGAAACTAGACTTCTGATTAATAGAGAGCAATGTAGATAGAAGTAAAATGCATACATTTTATCTCTGTAGCTACATCTTCAATGAGGAAAAAATATTTTCGTTTATCCAATATTCATAATTAGCACAAACCAATTCACAGAATAAGTCTTATTTTTGCACATCGTATATATGTTTTCTTTTTCGAAAACTTATAATCTTTCTTCTACGACTGCTTTGAATAGTTAATCAAATCACGATGCGAAATCTTAGCTTGAATCCTCAATACGATAGTTATTTATACTAGAAATTAGTCATTCTATGAAGAACATTCGATGTCAGATATATATTGTATTTGTAAAAATTAAAGGATTCTTTTAAAGTTGTTGGACTAGACAGAAATATCCAACATTGTTCAGTTTTATTCGATGCTAAAAATGTCATCCTTATCTAAATACGTTTGCTCGAAGGATACAAGAAAATACAGTGATCATTTTTCATTTAAGTTAAAATAATTAAATTTTGTTATCTCAAAGAGCAAAGTAAAGAAGAATTTCAATTGATTTTTCGTCATTATTACTAGAAGTTCTAAGTACCTAAGCATCATATTTACATGGTAGAAGTTTCCATTTTCTCTCGCACTCATTGAACTATGTAGATGTCAAAGATTTCTTGATAAGCATGTATGACGATAAGTGAAGACTAATTGATGTATTACTCATCATTATTTTTATCATGTCTCACTGAAAAATAAAAGTGATCATGATGTAATACTGATCAATTTGACATATTTTTACCTCTGAATTCAGTCCTCGATTCTCTTAATTACCATCTATGACATGTCTCTTTCTCTAGATTTGTATTAACGAGCATAAACCATCTTTCTATAAAAACTGATCTACTTTCGATGCTAACATGTGTTTAAAATTTATAATCTTGCCAGCATTCAGTTACCAATCTTGAATCACGAATTATTAATAGGCATCATTTATTTTCAATGAATTATTGATTTAAACAATGCATCGATCTTTGGGGGAAATTTAGACTAACTATCTAAAAAAACCTTCAGCTTCTTTTTCGTCAACGACTAAATCTAAACTGATGAATGCTTTTGCATATACCATGTTGAAGTTATCAATGGAGAATTTCAAACTATAATCACAACAGAAGCGAAGAGGAATAATTCCATAGAAGTAAAATGGATCATTTCATGAATAAACATTCTTGAGATAGTCTATCATTTTATTTGATGTGATACACAAATTGTTGAACACTGGTAGAATTACACATGTCATTTATGTATTAATGCTGACATGAAGTAGAAACAGACGTAATTTATTAATTTGTGCTCAAAAGATTATCGCCAATCAATTGTTTTTCAAAACAGTAGCTGACATCTGTCGATTGCTGATTAATCACTGGCTTTAATCACGGTGCTTTGACGCGAACATCAATACAGGTCTTTGTTCTGACACAAACCAAAATAAATTTCTATCAGCAATTGAAGTCAGATTCTATCAATATTTCAATGTTCTCTTTTATCAATCGGACAGTCTTCGATATACCATTGACATGGGATCGAACTCGTTTTGAAGCAGCACGAGTTAAATATAGGCAAGCTCGAAAGTTGATTGCGTTAAGTATTAATGGTAAAATATAAAAGAGAAAATCATTCTGTTGCTACCACAACATTCTTTTTTAGTACAATACGAAAAGCGATTGAAAAATATGCATCATGAAAATCTTGATATTGAAAAAGTTATTAGTCAAACAAATGACAATATAATTAAACATGAAAAAAAAGCCCGTATATTTCATATTTTAACTGAAATGGCTTCACAATCGTTACCGCATCATTTTGATCAAGTAACACAATACTGTTTTGTGCACAAAAAAAAACATTTTAACAAGTAAAATTTACATTTAGCGTTTGGAAAGTCTTCGTGCAAGAATACAAGAGCACTATAAAGCTATTAATGAAATTCTCAATGAAGAAAATGAATATTGGAAGGAAATTCATTCTGCTATTGCACAGTATGTTTTAATATGTAATTTTGAATGATGCACTTGTCTGCTTATATTTATTTAAATTATATATGTATAGAAATTTGATTACATCCGATGATATTCATTCACATTTACCTAATCATCAAATAATTCATGAAGAACAAAATATTTTAATAGAATTGGTAAATAAATACTTCATTTTACTATTATAAATACACTATTATAATCCTAGGATGATTCAACACAAACACTAACCAATATTGATCATCCATCATTAGCTGAAAATTTAGTATCACCTAAGCAAGAATGTGCCAGTGTTCGTTTGAATTCCATCAAGTCACAAGGAATATCTTCGCCTACCGATTCAACATATGCCATTAAATATGAAGACTCAAAGGATAATGAAACGAATTGTTCACTATTGACTGAAACATGTTCTCACATGCCTTCAACAGAGATAAATACATCACCACTGTATTCACAACCGAATCCTCCGGCATGTCTTTATTTTACTCCAACTCTTCTTCAAGATGAACAATCAGAATCGATGTTAAATGTAATTCCACCAGTGGATCCAAATGAAATCTGTAGGTGCAACATATATTCAAAATATATTGTCAAACGTTTTCGCTTTCGACTTTAGTACGACCAAAAGTAATAATCCACCGAGTAGACGAAACATTTTTAATCGATTATCTGAAATCACAAAAAAGTTATGACATCGAAAATATGGCCGTCCATATTCGACCAAAACGCACAGATTCAATGCAACGTAAATCAAATGGTCAGCATCAGTAAGTTTCTATATTCTTCATTTCATACTTTGAATGAATTTTAAATGTGTTTCGTATTAGAAATTCTTCTGCTATGCCAACAGAACCAATAACTACAGTTCGAGCTAGTTCTAGATTAAAAATTGAACCAGAATCTATTCATAGAACAGAAACAACGAAGGAAACGACAAAACGAGAGCCATTAACATTCGAGAACAATGACGCTAAAACTAATACAATTGTTTTACGTAAAAGAAAGTACATTTCATTCGTTGAAGTTGACGACGACGACGAAGAAGAAGAACTAAAACGAAAAGTGGTGAAGAAAAAAAGGAAAAATAAAAAAAAAATCACTGGTACTTATAACCTTCTGTGAAAAAAATTTAAATCTCAAGTCATAAATTTGATTTAGAAAATGAAATACCAATTCGAGAACCCTCACCTTTACCCATGATTAATCGATCGATACACTATGGTACTCGATTCTCGGCACGTACGTTATATATTTAGATAGGAGACTTCTATCGATTACATATGGATGTTTTTCGTATCGTATAACTTAGGTTCTCATCGGTTGGATGATTTGTTGATACCAATGACTCGTACAAAAAGTGAAGATGATGATAATAACTCGAAAAATCATCTTGTACCTCGGAAGAAAATGACGAAACAAAAATCAAACCAATCACAAAAATCTTCTAAATCAAGAAAAAATAGAAAACGTTAACTATATTGTTTATTCAGTAATTTATATGAAAATAAAAATGTCTAGTTTTTGTAAAGCGTATTTAAATAAACATGGCTACTGTGTAGATGTTATTTAATCCCATTTAAGCAACGTGTCTCCTAAATCAAATAAATCATGCATTTTTTTTGTTTTCTCATACATTTCTAACGTAATGGGTAACTCAAATGGTAATGCCGTAAACAGGTATGGAAAAAATTATTCCATGAGGCCTAATGCTGCACAACAGCAAGTGCCAGGTTCAGTTGGTAGATATAACTACTACCCGCCTCAATACGTAACTCCCCAATATGTTTATCCTTCATATCCTCAAAATTATCCTGTACTTTCAAGTGATGAATATTTGCAAAGTCAATTTTTTCCACAACAACAACAAACCAACAAAGTAAGTGGTGCGCTAAGATTTTCTTCATTTCTAAACGTCAAGCTTTAACCATTATATGACAGCAACCTATCGAACAACTAGCTCCAGTCAATCCGCCTCAAGTTCAGCCTTCTGACAATGCAAATAACAATTCCCCTCGTAATCACCATCATCATCATCATCATGGCCATCAAAAGTCCGATGAGGAAAAACATCAACATGGTCATCGTCATCATCACCATCATCATCATAATCGAACCGCACCGTTTACTGGAAACGAGAATTCGAATCTTTCATTGTTTAAAGATGAAGCTACTTCTCCTCGGCCAGTTACAGAAGATCTTATTCCTCACATAAAAACGATAGTCACACCTCAAACCAATAGAGAACTAAAAGCCCGTCCATTTGAAAATGATTATATTACACTGCAAAAATCTTCTAATGCCACTGTAGTTAAACAGAATACACCTGTCACACACGGAACTCCATATGCCTTACCGGAAGAATCGTTACCTAGTTTTGAGAAAGCTCCAATATTGGTAATGAATCATATTGTTAAATCTGATAAGAAATCAATATATAGTTATGGGCAAGGTACAATGTCTATTACCCAACGAACTCAACCACAAGATTCCGTACCACCTAATAAATGGTATGACCATGATTATGATAAAAGAATAAAACCAATCAATAACTAATACTTGTTACTTGATCTTTTTCATATCTTATGTTTTTAAGTGAAATATTTGTTTATTATCAATATTCATCTGTTTTTCGAGCACGTCGAATACTACCTATTATATATTTTTATTAACATTGTATGCACAAAAAAAATTTTAAATATTAAACAAGTATACATAAAAAAAACGAAAAAAATAGATCTAGAGTTTTACAATGACGTTCACTAATAGGCATTACTTACTTTAATTACAAAAACATCGGCAGTTTGTTTGCTGATCACCAAAAACAATCATTCTAACATGTGCTTCATGCTATAATAATTTCATTCATAAGATCAATGTGAGGAAGTATCAAGTTTTACGACACAATAAAATTGTGCAAATATGTATGTTGCATCGTGTAGTATATGAAAGTACTAATCTGAATCAATATAACTTTTATTTGTTGATCAATAGAGTTTCTGTTTTAAGTAAAAACTAAACTATGAAACAGGTGTATGAAGGTAATATTTACAGTTTAGTTATATTTTCGGATAATTATTGTGTTCTTAAAGAAGAATGCAATTTTTTTATCTACGTAGTTTCGAATTCTACAATCAACATGAGAGCAGTTAAAATCAATATATATATATATTCATTTATCGTGAATTAAGCTATCATCTAATGACTAGTGTGATTAAATCACTATCTTATTTAGTTATGAAACAGTAAATAGTTCGATCACTGATAACAATTTTTGAAAATAAAAAAAATACTATGAATAAACATTATCGTTTTACATTGCCAAGAGAATGGATGTAACTTTTATTGAAGAAAGTAAGCAAATGAAAGATAGGATATCATTTGTTTGCTTGCTTATTTACAAGTGTATCCAATCAAGACTAGGTACTGACAAAGAGGACTCATAGATTGTGTGAACATAGAAGATGCTAAAAAAATATACTTCGTATATAATTATTTGGTAAATTGTAATCCTATCGCAATTATATGTCTCTTTCAAGTGTTTCAAATTCCTTTTGTTATCTTTTTTTAATTATTAATGTAACAGACATTATATAACTAACAAAATTTCAATGAAGCCATTAATCTTCCGAGAAACTTGCAAATTTGAATAGTTCACATGATAAATATCATTATTACTTTTATCTAAATTAGCATCTTATGATTGATTAGTGAAAATATAAGTTTATTGTTATGGGACTGTTGATTAATTCGCAGTACATATTTTACCAATCCACTTATATTGTCTTGTAATGTGAAAAAAATGATGTTATGATTGATAGTGGCATGGGAGAATCGGAATCACACGCAAGCTATTGATGTGGTCCATGCTTTAATAAAGACGCCTCCGGTGTACTTTTCTCGTTTATCAAAAAAAAAAACAAAAGAAACAGACTAATGATTAATAACACGTAAACACGTATCAGTTGTGTATGAAGGATTATTTTAATTCATGCTTCACTGAAAAGCCTTCATACTTGCATCTAACGATTAAAGTGCGATAAAAAGTAACTTTCTTTTTAGTCAAACAAAGTCTTCAAAAAATCTGTATGTCTCTAGATTAGTGAATATTTCTTTTTAATGTAAATACGATTCTGTGTTGGCAAAGAAATAAAAGATAATTTATTCAATGATATATAAATTAATATTCATCACAGCTAGACACGACTATTATTCTAGATTCCATAGATGATTGTTATGGTTACTGATTTTATTTACTTGATTTTCGTCTATGTTTATCTTTCTCGAAGATGATTATTACAGTTATAATAATTATCATTTATTTGTATATACATTTATATTGTTAGAAGGCCTATGTGTATATACTAATGATACAATAATAAGCAAAACTCTGCTAGAGACAACTACTCTTCACATCGAGTGGTACCGTACAAAAACAAATTGTAAGATTCATGAAATCTATTGGTTATATTGTGAAGAGAATGATCGATAGAAATCAAATGACTATGATTGCAATATACTACTGATAGATCACAGCAACATCTTCTGCAAAACGGACACTTTCAGTATCATCCATAATGCATGTAGTGATTTTAGCAGTCGTACAAGTAAGTTTCATATTAATGATAGATCATCATTTGCACTCTTTCATTTTATCTCAAGATTGTATCAATTTCTAAAGAGAAAAAACAATTTTATTATCATGATAGTGTCAATTGTGTATCTTCATTTCAGTTGAAATCAAAAAGAAAAAGTACAAAATCGAATAACGAATATGACTTTATTTACGTTCTTTGATCATAAATCTTTGTATTTGTTCAGAATTTTGATAAATTCATCAGCGCTGATTCAACATTGATAAATGAGGCATTTAAAATGATCCTTTTCTTTTCATGAATTTTTGAATCATTTTAAAGGGTTATATTGCAAAGCTGCTACTCATATTCGTGTGCAACGAAAGACGAGCCTCAACTGTTTTCATTTGATGATAGCGACATATATGGTATAAACTGCATTTTGCAATGAATACCATGATCAGAAAAATCCATGCTAGATTACCGACAATACTCCAACTCTACGAAGATCTGATATCCGAAAAAAATCTCATATTATAAGATACGAAAGCCTATCTATAATCATGTTATGACAGTTTGGACATTCCTAAGTGACGATTACCTCATCGAATAAAATTGATCAGTCTACTGTTTTTTTTTTTTATCTACGGAATCGATGAACTAACGTTTGAATGATGATTGTATGAACCCATACAAACTCGATTCTAGATTTCTTTGGCAATCAGTTTCCAATCTTTTTCTCTTTCGTATTCATTGTTATCTTGAATACGTACTACCCACATATTACACATGTTATATTTAACTATTTTATTGAATACTTAATATCTACTCAAAGAGTTCTTTCTTTCTTTAAAGATTTCTCTATATGATATATCTAGTAAACAAATAACGTGAAAAGAAAAGATATATTGTAGAATAATAAAGAAAAACATTTGATACAACACAACAAATAATTCAGAACTTATTTTAAAAATTTTCTCTTTTTTTGCTGTATATATATATATATATATATGTATGTTATGATTTTGATTACAAGTTAATAGCGGATATAAATATACAATAAAAGAAGAAGAAAAGTATTGGAATTTCAAACTATTTAGTTAAAGAAGAAGACGAAGAGGAAAGGAAAACAAAGCAATGGAATGACTATAAGAACGTTTGTCTTCAACAAGAGCACCCGTATATTAAATGTAAATAAGGAGGAGAAAAAAACGGAAAAAACTAATTCACTTTAATCATCATTATCACCAGTTGTATTGTGAATGTTTTTATTTGCCATCATTTGTTCCCATCTTTGTGACATATCCAATTTTTTTGCAGGACGAATCAATGGAGCTTGAGTTTTCTGAAAGAAAATAAAATATATCGAACATGTTTTCACTGAGACATGTCGAAGAAGAAAAGAAAAATAAAACTAGCAACATACTTCGTTTTCTGTACGTTTCAATCGTTCTATTTTATCAAAATAGCGTTCTTGATCTACTTCATGTTCATTTTGTAATACATTTCCTGAATCATTATCTACTGTTGGATTAACAGATGATGTAGCACCACTAATCGAATGGCGTTGTTTCCTAGGAAAGAAATAAATATCTTTAGTCAGAACTTTCCTAGTAGACTGCGTTTTGCTCATTGATGTAAGCTTATCCCTTTGAAAAGCATAGATAATACTTTAAGGATTTTAGTTTACATGCTCGTAGATCATATCCGATATGATCGATGTTCTTTTCAAATTCTCTTCTATCATTAATTCAATAGTGATAAAAAGAGAAGAAGATTTTTCTTTTTGTCAAATACAGAAACAAAATTTTATACATGAATATGAAAATTTTCACCTTAATTCTTGTTCTCTTTGTTGACATTCCCGTTTTTCTAATTCTAATCGATCTGTTGATGATAATTTTGAATAATCAGCTGATTTATTTGATGAAACAATAATAGGTGCAGTCGGATTTGGACTTGGAAATTTACCACGTATAGATGAAATTGCTAGTATGCATAAACAAATAGATTATTATGTTGAAAAATAAAATATTTAAAAAAAGTTACTGACATGAACTTGTGCTAATTGGTTTTGCTTTTAAAGCTCCATTCGAAACAGAAGTTGTAGGTCCATTTAAACGTCCACTATCTCGTCTTACTTTGCCAGTTGAAAGCGTGTTCGCCGATTGACTCTTTGGTAATGGTGTAACAAATTCTTGATACTTTCTTGGATCTGAATGTTCATCACTTGTATGTTGTATACGACCTAGTTGACGTAATTCAGCTTCTTTAAGACGAATAGCTTCAATTTCACGTTGAATAATATTATTTGAAATTTGTGATGACGCTATATTTTGATTTGATGATGAACGATGTATTAGATTACTTGTTGAACTTGTACGAACAATGGGTACACCATTATTATTAAAACGATTCAATTCTTGTGACACAACATTCGATATTGGTTTATGTTCATCGGTCGTTGATGATCTATGCGAATCATAAACAAGATTTTGTATTGTTAGTGTTGAGCGACGTGGTGACAATGGTTCATTGGATGGAGCATGGGCTTTTGACGTAAAAAAGTCCAAGTTTGATAAAAATGAACTGCTTTTAACTGGTTGTTTTGCTGATGTATCAGATTTATTTGTATCATTATTCGAAGCAGTTAACAAAGAAGAAAAATCTTCGGCGAGACCACATTTTTTACGTTGTCGTTTTAATTCTTCTTCTTTTTCCTTTGTTTCACGAATTTCACGAGCTATTAGCGATTCACAATAGTAACCATTCGGTACTGATACTGGTGATGTTGTTAACGAATCAGCTCCAGGTCGAACGAGTTGTTCAGTATTATTCCGACGTGCACCTCCTCCATATTGTTGAGTTTGATGACCGTGTTCGGGCTAGAAATCATGATTTTATAAATTTTCAAATAATATGTTTTTTTTTCTTTTCTTGAAAACAGGTAAACATTTTATTACAATATGACGTGTTGTTTTGATCATTCGTTTGAGATTGACGAGAAACATTAGCATAAATGTATTTACAATGAGATGTAGGCATGTTATGCAGAGAGGTCCAACCATTGTTCTATAGACTTTAACATTACTAGCAGAGTAGATTGATAGAATCTGTCCTTGAATTCGTAATTCGTTTTATCAGTCAAACTGTAAGATTAATTAGTTAATCGAAAAACAAAAGTAACAATGAAATTGAAAGATAAAAATTGTATTGTCTTTCAAACAATAGAAACTCATAAATTGTGAGTGTAATGTAAACTTCAATGGATTCCTTAATTTTCTTTTCTACTATAAAAAAATTACTGTAGTATGAGAGACATGTGTTATTATGAATCTTGAAAATTAACCTGAGGATATTTACTATTTCATATCTATTGACGAATATGATTCTTTTCTGCTATCATTTTATTAGTGTCCAAATAATTCATATGTCGATAATCGATAAGTATGGAACTAGAGAAGGTTTGTATTGCACTTCATCTATGTTTGATAAGCAATAATATCGTTTTTTATATGCAGCTCGACGAGAAAGAAAAATATTTTTTTTGTTGTCTAGTCGTACATGTAAAATTCTCAAGTTCTTCTTGTATTTTATCAAGGACAAAAAATAAATAGGTTGATATTAATAGATTGTCACAGCAATCTCATCTTAACATATTGAATATTGTCATAGGTGTAGGTTTTAATTCGATGACCTTTTTTCTTTCATACCTGTTTATCTTCAATAACGACATCTTTTGCTCCAACAATATGATCTGCATACTTGTTCATAGCTGAAATATCTTGATGTGACTGTCGTCGATTAGTAGTTGTAACGATCGGTTGTGTAGTGGAGGGTGAATTACGTTTTAAACTTCCATAGCTAATGGGTATTTTTTTATGTTGTTGCTTTGTCTCACCTATATGCAATAAATGTTCATTTGATTGTGTTAATGCTTTGCTTGTATCAGAAATTTTTTGTTCAAATAATGCTTTTATGTTTGATGTATTTATTTGTATGGAATTTCGATCGTCAACTTTTTCGTTATAACGGGCATCGATTTGTTTTTTACTTTGTTTTTGTTCTGAATTATTATTTGATTTCACCGTATGATATGATTCACGTTCTTCCTCTCGATCACTGTTTGCTGATGGAATTGAAGAAAAACTTTGATCTTCAGAACGTGATGGTGAGGGTGGTCGTCGAGTTACAACTGTACTGGTTTTAGGGGTTTCTTGCTTTTTAAGTGCTGGTGGTGCAGCCAAATGAACCGATGATGATAGAAGAGATGCAAATTCGTTTATACGAGCTTTATTTAAGGGTTTAGCCAATGGCGGTGGTTCACTTTTCACGATTGGATAATCAAGTTCCGTTTCGTCGATTAATGTAGGCTTTTCAGCTGTTTGTTCTAGTTCAATCAGAGCAGAATCTTTTTTTGGCGATGATATTGGAAGAATATCGTCTAAATATAAATAGTCACCAATATAACATCAAGTATTGTCTCAAGATGTATATAAAAATTCATTTAAGTGTCTGTTCTCAATAAAAATGGATGAGACAATGGCACTATTAAACTAACACGTACGAAATTGTCCATTAGTTAGGTCAGCGATCTTTGCTACAGACGAAGAATAAAATAATGAGCAATCTGTTGCTTTCTCGTCATTCATATACATAGGAGATTAAAATAGTAGAACGAAGATAAATTGTTTAATAAACAAAAGAAGAAAGAATAAAGAGTAGATGGACTAGGTTTTTTTTTTCTTTCGAAAAGAATTGCACCATGTTCGATCTAAACTCCTCTTCGTTTTTACTTTTTATATCCCGGAAAAAAGAATGTCAATGAGAGACCGAAAGATTAAATAAACATCGAACGACAATTAAAGTGTTACATGGGATAAAAAAAGAAAATAACGAAATATATAACAATCAGTTTAAAACAAAAGAAATCTCCTTCGTCTTAAGCATTTCTATATCCTCTAGCTAAGGTATAATGAAAAACGTGTCGATTGAAAAATGTAATGATCAAAATATTCAACACAAAGAAAGAGTGAGGGAGGCAGAAAGAGTGAGAGAAAGATCTATAATCAACGCAAAGCATTGATACATGTCACGAAATCTCTCAAGAGAAGTAAACATAGTTGAGTTTCTATTTCATAATCAAAAAATCGAAGGTTATTTTTCATTAGAAAAAAACAAGTTTTTCAGTTGAATATTTACGAATCTTTATATATACTAAACAAGATTACAATAATATATTTCTATCATTTTTGTTTCTAATTAGTCAAGAGAATATGGTATCAAATAGCAAAAGTAATTCGTTTTTAAAACACTTCCTTTTAGTTTCCATTAAAATTGAACTAAGAAATAATGAAATCTCGTTTCTTTTTAGTACTTACCTTTATTTGATGAATACGATGATGCTGACGACAACGACGACGAAGAGGGTGATAATTTGGGTTCATTCTGTACCAGTGGTGACGAACGTGGTTGTTTTCTTTCCGATGAATCAGACTGTGAATTGTGATTATTGTTATTTTCACAAGATGAAGCAGATGATAAGCTATCGTCAAGTAAATCTTTCGTTCTTTTATCATTGTTATTAGTATTTGAATTTGATAATGTTTCCAATGGAGGAGAAAATAAATCAAGTAAATCAACAGATTGTTCTGATTGTAATAGAAGAGGAGGAGACTTTGGTGGGATATCACGTAAGAGTATAAATGGTCCTTCAGCTTCGTCTCTGTTCCATGACAAACGAGATGGTGATGTGTTTTCATCACGTTCTGGTTCTTGTTCTTGTTCATGTTCTGAGAGTGGTGGTGTAGAAATCGATGACGCTACTGATGATGAACGTTCGTCGCGTTGCGGAGAATCTATATGAAATGTTTACTTTGTTTTTGAAAGGCTTATATTTCATCAATAGTAAATACTATGAACGTCATTGTAATTGACTCTACCGCAAAGGTAAAAGCAATATAATCCTTTTCATCTCTTAATAGTTGAATTTAAATTTTTGTCAACATCTGTTCACAAGCTTTACTTCTATGAACAGATGTTGTACTTCTTATTTAGTTTATTTATTCATCACATTTGAATTTCGAAAACAAAAAAAAAAGTTGAATCAAGGATTTTTCTTTCTCGAATTCTTTCTTACCGTAATTATTATTTGTTTGATAATCAAATGATTTTTTTCGTTGTTCTCTAGATTTTTCTTCGTGACTGTTAGTTGTTGATGATGTTGACTTATCTTTTGGCACAAGTTTTAAAACTCCATCAACAATTTCTAATAGACATTCCTGTTCATCCATTTGTATAATTTCAATATTTTTATTAATATTTTTATTCAATAAATCTTGAATAGGAATTAAAGATGATTGATGATGAATTAAATAAAAACTGTTTGTCTTTTTACTTGCTGATGTTGATCCATCTAGAATAGAATCATCATTATTCGACGTGTGTAAATGCGAAAATGATAGAGAAAACGTGTATATATGTTCTCATGATTCAATATGCGACTCATGAAGAAAGAAGAGGAATAAGAAAAAAAAATTATTTGTCAGATTAAATACGAATGCTTTGCAATGGCATCATACATTTCAAGGAGTTCAACAAGTTTCTGTCAGTTTGATGTATATGAAAACATATAAATACATGTGGATCTATGTAGAGCATAAAAAATTCAAAAAGAAAAATTCAATAGACATATGTCCTAGACAAAATATATACCGGTAGTGATTACTCATTCTCAATCGATATGAAAGGAAAAAAAAGAAAAACACTCTATCGTCCTTTTTTTTTGCTTACAGGTTATTTTCTTGTTGATCGTGGAATAGGTAGATTAGGCTTTGTCATTTATAGTTCTATACATACAAACACAAAGAGGAAGAAATTAGATGCACCCTTGGTTTTTTTTACCTTAAAAAAAGTATAAGCAAACAACAACATCAACCTCACGTCGATTGTTTTGTCTTTCTCTCTCTCCCTCCTTCTCTCTCTCTCTCTTCTTTTTCTCTCCTTTTTTTCATCGTAAAAAGGAGAGAGAGAAAGTAGGATCACGACTGACGACTAACGCTGTAAGAGGACGGCCGTCGTCATGGTCGTTTGCATTTTACCCGCCGACAAGAAAGAAGAAAAGAAACTTCTGTCGCTGCCAATATTGCACACAAAAGATTCCTTTCTATGTTATTTATACCTTTATCATATGTGCTGGTTGTCTTTAACGATGGTGACACTATTGATTTATCGGTTTTAATTGGATGATGATCAGTATTAAGTTGAAGGAAATTATAAGCGAGCGCTGCATCATTCTTATTTTCATTTTTATTGCAGCTATAATAAAAAAAAGCAAAACTAAAGCATGTAAGATTAGTTAATCTATGCATAAATCATAAACTGAAATGAGTGTGATTCAGTGTGTTAAGTGAGTCATTGTATTCTTCTTTCAATCGAAATGTAAAAATTTTAAAAAAGAAAACGAGGATTAAAAAGTAAATTTTTACATACTCTATAGAGTTGTTCTGTAACAACATTGAAGCTGCCGTTGGAACACGTGCTGTTGAGTTCAAGTTTGCGTTTAGACAAGTAGAAGTTGTATTCGTTCCATCAACTAGAACGATAGTAACCGATGAACTCAATTTTTCTTTTTCTTCTGTCATACATTTTATACTATGCAAAATTGAATCAAGCAAATAAAGAAAGAGAGCATATTTACATCTGAGTATGTCCTACCTATTACAAAGCAATCACTGTCTTATGTTACCTATTTGCTAAAATGAGAATTTTCTTTTCCTTTTTTATTCTTACCATGATCATATAATGAATATGGTTCTATAAGATTTGTTGAATTCTTATCAACGGATGATAATGAGCGTATCCAATTGTGACGTTGTTTGTAACGAACTTTCGTTATTGAAATGGCTTCTTGACGTAATGTTGAACTTATGTTACTAACATCATCATGCACACAACTATTTTGTATTGTAGCTGCTGAATATCTAAATAGACAAATTATCTTATCGACGAATATCATTATTTCATATGAAATAGATATCCAGAGTTGATTGATACATGCTTTGAATAGAATAACATATATTTTGATACTATTCTTTCTTTTTTGAAATGAAATTCATCTCTTAGAATTACGATTCAATTTTTAGCAACTTTTAATTAACTCAGTAAAAATAAATATTTTATTCTTATTATTTCTAGAGTGAATAATATGAGACACATCAAGGCTAGGTAAAAATATTCACAAGAGAAATATTCATCTAAAACTATTGCATGTGAGTCATAATCTACTACTATTGACAGGTATTCAATCACATTGTGATATGTATATGAAAAATCGATTTCATATAGGAGAGTACACTATCGTGATTATTGCACATTAATGTTAACCTCTATGGATGGGTTTCATCTCATGGTATCGAAAATTTTCTCTATGAACTCGTTAGAACAATTATATTTTCAAAACAGGATCTTCAATGATATCGATGGTATAGAGTTTAAATGTCAATTCTTAAAATATTGAAGACTTGAAGATTGTATGATGATGAAAACAAAAGTTTAAGGTCTCTAATTGAACTGAATCAGTCGTGAGGTACTTGGAGTGTCTCTTAAATATACAAATGTCTGTACAGTTTCACTTACACTCATGAGAAGAATTGTAAAATGAACTGATTCATTGATTTAGTTTTATATATATATGTCTTCTCCATTTACATTTTACTTGTAGTTGAAAAGTAAAACATAACCTTCATGTTAAATGTCCATGAGCTACTAATAGCATGTACAGAAAAAAAGATGACAAGAATACGAATGCTTCTTGTACAGCAGAATGCTATGTAGTAAACATAGTTACATGGTAGATTTCTCGTATAGTTGACCGAACGTGTGCAGTTTCTTTTTTCGAAGAGAAAAGAAATGGAACGGTCAATGTCTAGCGATGTGCAAGTGGTCAGTATGCAATTCTTCACTGTTTAAAAAAAAATAAAAGCAGTGAATGACACTGACTTGAACTTTTTCACGTTTGTTAACGCCTTTAGCAGTATGTTGTAAAAAAGGAGATGAAAAGAAGAAGAAACTCTATTCTGCTTATTACGTCACTTTAAGATGCAGTTATACTAGTACTAGGTATTATTAAAACGACGAGGTTCTTTTGTGGCTTTCTTTTTATGTACATAAATGAAAGAAGGACGAAAAATTATATGTCACGATTTGCAAAAAGCCTGAATAAAGACCATGAATTTGACAATTAACTGAATGAATATATATTAAACAATAATTTTCGATTTTGAGTGCATGAAAATTTTATATTTTGAATTCATGCAAGCCGTAGTATCGTTAAAAAAATTTATTCATGGTCTGTATTTTTCTTTATGTAGTAACATGAGAAATAAACGTTCATAAAAGAGAATAATGGCTTGCATAACCTTGATCAAAACGAGATTAGTATTCTAACATAAATATTTTTCTTCTTATTAAAAGCTAAACGTATGTTTCCGTATAAAATAATCAAGAGAATACTTAGAAGTGAATATCTAAGGAATTCAACTTATAAGCTGGATATTATTTCCCATGTGTTTTAAATCATAAGATTTTTCAATTCTGTTGATTTTTCAATGATAATTAATATATGCAACTAAAGCAAAAATCACTGACCTTATGTCATCTGAATATTGAGATTCATCCGACATGATTCCATCGTGTTGTCCAGTATCAAATAATCTCGTTGATTCGATATATTCATCATCATGATCAGATTGCTGTTCTAGTTCGACTTCGTTTTCATTATTCATCTTTGTTAAATGATCAACCGGTTTTTGTTGATCTACTATAAAGTAATCATCGTCGTCGTCATCATCATCATCATCATCATCCTCTTCCTTTTGTTGTTGCTGTTCATGTGCTCTCTTTTCATCTTGTTTATTTAGTTGTTCACCGGTAAAAGTCATAGGACAATGATCCTCTTGCATAGACGATGTCATCGATAAATATAACGAGACAGTGTCTGCTTGTGACCTTATCTTATTATTTTGTTCAAAATAATTATTAGCATTGTCATAAACGGATAATGTTTGCTCGTCTTCATCATCATCATCATCATCATTTTTGTTTTCATCCTCTTCTTCTATGATTGTACATTTTATTGCATAAGCCAAACCAGTAAACGTATGGCTAGATGAAGTCAGATTAACATCTACTGGCAATATAGTTTCAGATTGATTTTTCACATTTACATTTCTAATAGAATAAAAACCAAAGGTTACTGAAAAAAGCTGATCTGTCCGTAAATAGTTCGTGTCTCATTACTAACGTATGCTAAAACTTTGGTAACAGTAAGATAGCATATATTTGGTTGAGAGAACTGGTATAATTAGAATTGATCTTTGTCAAAATGATCCAATTGTATGATTTAAAAAGCAAAGAGAAAAAAACTTGTCTATGTCGATTAGACACCTGTCTACTAAGAAAAATAGCATTCAAAAACCTCGATTCGATTTTCTATTGAGTGTACATAAATGTTATTTCAAAAACGTATTATTGCGTTCATATATGATATATTTCTTATTGTAGACAACAGTTTATTCATAGTATTGGCGCCGTCACCAGCATTTTTAGACTAATGAGCAAACTTTTTTTGTGCCGAGAAAAAGCAATAGACCAAGATTTCTATCGACGGGCAAAAATGTTTTTGCCTTATCAAAAGACTATTGATAATGCAAAACAAAATTGGGATGAGGCACTGAAAATCAAACATCAAAATCAAGACGCGACAATGATGCATTTGTGCATATAATTTCAATATGTCATCTGGATTCATATTGATATCTTAATAAATTTATGCAACAATGGCATACATACATATATGATGTCATGACAATGATAGAAAGAGATAGAGTACGATTGATTTCACTGCCAAATAATTTCGATTTGACGATGACAAGATAGTAATGCATAAATTAAAATGCAAGAAGCGATTTTTTTCTTAATTCTCGAAATAAAGAACAGGTAAAGAACTTCTTTGGGATTCAGACGAAAGAAAAAAATGTATACAGTTACCATCGAATTCAAAAATAAATAAACAATAATGAAAAAATAAAATTTCAATCGTCAAATCTTCAAATGAAATAAACAATTCCCCATTTGTCCCTTCCTTGTTTATGCCACTGTATAGCATTGTTTTACATTGTTCAAGTATAGAATAATAATTGATACTACTGTATTGGTAGTTTTTCGAATATCAATACTAGACTATTTGATTCGTATGTAGAATATTCAATGTTAAATCGAACATTATCATTCATATTAATATCGATTCGAAACATATGCTTCAAAAAGAAAAGAGGAGTACTAATAGTAAAGAAATCGATTTGTAATACAATTTGTCGATATTCTAAATACTGGTTCTGATCTATTTGAAATAATCAACCAGTAGATACGTTTGATAATACTCGATAAAACAAATGTTCAAATAATCTTGATTTTTACTTACTGTTTATCATCAGAATCTATATCGTTGTTCATATTTTGTTGAACATCGAATCCAATCGATTCTGTGATATCATCTGTATCTGATTGAAAAATAGTCATATCTGAATATAAGCTTGTATCTTGCTCTATTACATTTGATTCCATTGGTAATGTTGAAGTAATTGTGGTAAGAGATGAAAAATCATTTGATTTATTTATATCTTCAAGATAAAAATATGTATTATCATAATCAAAAGTATTTGTTTGTTCTTCTGAAAAACTTGTAATTGCTGCAATGGTCATTGTTGAATGACTTGATAGAGAATATGTTTCAATTCTCTTTGATAATGAAGAACAAGCATAATTGATTTGATTTTTATTAATGGAAGCAACAAGATAATTTGTTGAAATATTTTCTGATTTATTATTAATAGAGTAATTATTATTTGTCTTAGATAAATTTTTATTTGAAAGAAATGCTTTCTCAAGAACAGATTGTATGGTTTCGATTGATGATGAACAATCTGGCAATAGATATGAATAAGAAGTAAGAGAGAAAATGAAAATTATTTTTCAATTTATGTTCTTTTTACCTGTATCATCATCGATGGGCGAATTTTTTTTATGAAATATGTTCATCCGTTCTTGATTTTTATATAACGAATGTGTTGGTTGTTCTAGTAAAAATGTCATGTCTTTTACTTTTGAATAACGAATTAATGATGATAATAAGTAATATATGATATTTTTCTCTATATGATTATCATAGGGACATGTCTAGTGTCCAATTAAAATATTGGACAGTTTGTTCGAATCTATAGGTCGTCACGGTAAGATATCTATCTAAATGTTTCTCTCGCATACCATCACCATGAACACACTTCTATTCGGTGTTATTACGAATTGAAACGATTGAACGTATAATTTATCACGCATACGAACATCATACATATATAATGTCTAATGTCTGCTGAATTATTATTGAATGAAACATGACATACAGTCATATGTGTCCACGACGAAGTTAAGCCATCGGATTCTTTTGGGCATCGTCTTAAAACCGACAAATTCTTTGCAATGTCAACCGAAATCCAGTAACCTGGATTTCGATTCCACTATGTTCTGATAGGATTCTATCAGTTTTCATCAGATTCCGACAAAAGTCAATGAAACCCAGTTCACTGGAGTTTTTTTACCCTAGTGTAAACCAAATATCTGCATGAATAAATAATAAGTAAAAAAGACTGAATGTCCTGAAGATGAATTGACTCTGAAGTATCATCGGTTTGATGAAGTAATAAAGAAAATGATAAATTAATTTATCAAGATTACTTACACCTTGATGTAATCCTTTAGACATAATCAATTTGAAAAGATTCTAGACGTCACTTATGATGGACAGTTGCTTTTCTTCTTTTTTTATAAAAATATGGACACATTTCTTATCTTTGCACGTCGAAAACACGCAAGCTAGGACGAATAAAAGTATGCAAATGGTTTCCTTTTACTTTTGAAATTAAGTCAATTAATAGATCAACTTAATATTTTGTTCAATATAATTGTAAACATATTTCAGCTAGTTCATTGTATGATACTATCAATTGGTATTATAATATTCGTTTAGTACTTGTGGAATGTTATTCATTTGCTGTTCGATTGTTGAAAAGGTAAAATTCTTTTAGAAATCATATCTTAAACTATAAATATCTCCAAACAAAATCAAAAAGAATATTCTCATGAAAAATATTCGATTGACACTCATTACTTTACATGTTTTAATCCCTATATTTTTAATATACAGTATTCATGGTCATTTATTTCATGATAAAAATCTATTAAAACCTGAAAAATATTTCTCGTCCATTATTCGGTACATTTATGATTTATTAATTTTATCCCTTTATCATTCATCATGTATTTTTGTTGTATGGCAATGCCATCATTACGGTGCTGGATTATTACGTGCAACAGGAATATTATTAGTTGGAGAATCTTTAGAAATCATTACCATAGTTATTCAAAATGACATCGAAACGCATCGTATTCCAATCGGAGAATTCGCTTTTAAGGCTATTAATTTGTGCTTATTTTTAATAAGTATAATACTTACCTTCATATTAGCAAAGAAAATTTCTAAATATCAAAAATATTCTACGAACTCACAATTACTAACAACAATCATTGGTGGAACATCAAATAACACTAGTGAGGAACACTCATTTGTTTAACATTTATTTATTATTATCGAATGTGTATACACAAATAGGAACCAGAATACATTATATGTAATAGTTCTTTGCTTTTTATTCGAAATAAATCTTGCTCGATAATAGAAAAGAAAATACGAAGTATGTCTAGGGTTTGTAATTATGATTCGTAGATATTAAATCTATACATAGATATGAAGTGTACATCTTGTTTGATTTGAAATCAAAGCAAATGTTGACTTGAAAAAGGAAAAATAATATCTAATTCTAATGTCATGATTCCATGCTTTCTCTTTGTGATAGTCTTTTGACTGAATACTTTTTAGAAAGCTATAAAAAGCTATTTATTGAATACGCTCTATGAGTTTTCAAACAATGAAAATCGTAATCAAGAAATTTGTTTGATTTGTTTCTCAACTGCTTTACCTGCATATTTTTTTATATAAATACACGTTAGCATGTTCATTTCTAGAAGTATTTTTATATAATCAAGTATTTCTACGTCTTCATTCTTCTAAATTTATGAACAGATGTAGCCTACTGGCTCATTAATCATATGAAATGAATAGAAATGGGTTTTCTGTTTATTTTCATTATATTTTTCTCTTCTATATGCCAACAGGAAAATTATTTATTGAAGAGCTAAATCAAACAGTTTGAAGATATCATAATTCAAGAAAAATACATATCGTATAAAACATGTGTTCGAATGCTATTTGTAGTTTTCAGTTCGATAGATATTTACTGATTTAATTTATTACTTTTTGCAGCGACGCGTTCGTATCCTTTTACATTTCCAAAGTCATGAATGATGGCATAATCAACAAGACATGACACGCCAAGAACAGCTTGAAATCAAAATGTTTTGCTGTAAATATCGATCTAATTAACAAATCGTTTTGGTTCAAATTTCAAAAGATTCGAGACAAAACGACGTCACAGAATGATTAAAATTACTATTTGCTAACGTCATGCAAGGTTGTTCTGTTTGATGAGAGTTTTACATATGAAGTAAATTATGAATATTGTGAAAAGACATTGATGTCATCGATGTCGCACTTTCTTTAGTTGCTATATTCGTTAGATTTCAAAAGATAATTTCCGTTTTCTGTTTTTATCGAACATGACTAAAAAGTAAACTGAACTCATATCAACTGGTATTTTTAATATCTTCTTTTCATATAGAAACCATTACTACAATTCTGAATCATTTGACAATCGATCGAATATGCTAGTAATCTATTTGATTTCGTATGCATTCATATACCATATAATTATATCTTAATCCAACTGTGAAATGTTTTTATACATAACTTGCGCGATCGAATTCGGTAGAAAAATCGCATGAAGATAAACAAAAAAAAACAGCAATTTCGTTTGACTTGTTTCGATGTATTCATAAAACTGTAAGCTGAAACATGCGAAAGATTAGTACTTGTCGTCAGTATCCAAAGTAACAAATATCTCTGAAACTATATTTTGTTTGTATGTTTTCTCATTTTTGCTGCAAAGAAGCATCAAGTAACGTATTATTTTTGAATATGATGCATGATGAAAACCTTCATAACATCTAAAATACTAGGACTTCTTGATCAGTTTAAATCAAGATTGAGGAACGAAAAGAAAACTACAATGAAAAACGTCTAACTAGTTTGACTAGCATTTCAACACATGATGAATGCATAGAGAATTTCAGTAATTGAAATCGAGTTCATCGTAATAGGAAAAAGCTCATTGCCTAATATGATAATAGAAAGGGATCAGTTGTTCGGATCAGCAACTGAATATTGGCAACATCTGCAAATTTGTTCCTAGATGTTTCTAAAAACGATTACAAGATGTCAAGATGTTCTATTTTCTTTCTAATGTCGAAGAAATTCAAGATAAATCGTTTTAGATTAAGTACAAATTTCGTTGTTTTTGTTTCTGTACGGAGTGACTTTTGAGCAAAAAACTGTTATATCTATGGTGTGTGTCACTTTTGCTATTGCTTTGACAAGTAGCAATCATTCATACATTTTGACATTCCGCTCTATAAGTTCATTAAACTCAGACAAAAAAAATACTTTTTTTTAATATTATTATAGAACGACATTCAATAGCTCGTTCATGTTTTTGTTCGAAGAAGAAATCGAAGATATAAACATCTCTTCCGTTCATGGATAAATTAAACATAACTATATGCTGGAAGTACAATGAAACACCTGGTATCAATAATTGAAAAGAAGAATCTTATGTCAAGGATATGTGGAAAAAAAAGGGATGTTGGTTTCTGTTTTTCCATAATCTCTTTTATTTTCTTCTCATTTCCGACAGTCTTTAATAAGAAACATAAGAAGAACGCAAGATACTATATAAATGACAAGTCTGATGGCATTCTTCTAATTTATTTCATGAAGAACTGCGTAAGTCTAAACAACACGAAATACATTCTCCCAAATATTTCTCTATAGTCAAACATGCATTTTTATCGTATTTGTCTTATCTTTTTCCATGTAAGCAGTGCATTGAGTTATTTTCCACATTTAATAAACCATATAATACGTATTCCATTTCGATATATTCCTCTTCGTTCTAAAATCGCTTATGGAACCTATTGGATTAGTTATTGTTTACTGGTTCTTGGTGTTCTATTATGGTGTTTACATGTCGTATGTCGAAAACGAACAATATGGCAAATCATTCAAGTATCTGCTTATTTATTAATTGCAAAATTACTGTATACATTATTCGATGTTACCGTAAGAATTCTTTTACACTATTCATACATTATTATTTTCTTCGATATAATACATATTATATTGTTAATACCAGCTATTACATTTACATTTCTATTAGTTCAACATGTTAAAAAGAAGACAAATGAAAACAATCATTCTCAACCATCAGTTCATCTTGAACAGGAATCGTTGTCTTGTAATGAATTTCATTAATTTTTTTCAAATAAATTTATTAAATAGACCAGCAAGTTTTGAATAGTTTTTTCCTCTAGTCCTTTTCAAATCAAATTAGACAAATTAGGTTTTGTTCCCTATAAAGAAACTGAAAGGATGCAAAGTATCTTGACACAAAAACAAATTGGATCTTTGCTTATTATATACTTCACTAAAAGATTAATATAATCACCTTGTTTATATATAAAGGACATGGCACTACGTGTCCTCAAACAGTAGCGTGACTCAAGAATAATATTTTAAAGCAAAGCTGCTTTGTCTCTGAGAGATTATGATACCATACATTTTAGATGAATCAATCATCATTTGACAAGAATTAAAGTTAAATTGTGATCTGATTGATTACTTTGTTTATATTGTCAAATACAATAATATTAGCGTTTCAATGATTTGTAGTTACCAGACTGACATTTTTCAGATGACTTCTAACGAAAAAAAACATGTCAAATCACATATGTTTATCATTGTTAGCATAAAATATTTTATCAAGCAAACTAATAATGACAGGCTCAATTTTTTTGATAGTTATAAACTATTCAATTGTAGATTTTTCAATGTTCATATTTCATTATATTTTTGTACTCGTGGAATATTTTCTTTGTCGAATAAATATGAATAATTATTTCGTTTAAAATTTATTTCGGATCATTGCAATCGTAAGAACCACTTCGTTGATTACATGCTAGAGATGGAAGAAAACATCTCGATGCATAATTTGTTTTTATTTTCCACACAGTTTCATCGAGTACACAAACCAAAATGTAAAGATTTTATTAATTAGAACTCAGTATTGTTTGACATGTGCAATTGAGTAAAACGAGGATTAGCTCTGTTTCCAATCTGTTTATTCAATTGACATTAAAAAAAAAGAAATAATAATATATATGTACATATCGATATACGAGTAAGTTTTTGATATGAGATTTTATTCAGATTTTGAAATGAGAGATTCATTTTCTCGGATGGCCTAGGGTAAACAAGTTTAAGAATTTAAATGAAGATTAAAAGAATGGAACATACTTCTTGAAAATCTTTGAGCACTTTCGCATATTGTCTACTTTTGTCTATTAATTGTGCCAATTGAATATTTAATGAATCACGTTTCGATTTTTCTTCTTGTTGACGTTGTTCGATTTTAATTCGACTTTGTTTAACACTTTCAACGATTGTTTCTAATTGTTTAAGAAAGTTTTCCTTACTATTTTGCGACAGAATAGCTCTATAATTATTTCATATATATCGAATGTTGACGTACATAATCTGAAATTTTAGCAACCTACTGTGGATAACCTTGATAGATTGATTCAATTAATGCGATTTCTTTATTCATGTAATCAATCATATCGGTAAATGTATTGTATAAAGTATAATTTTGTTTTGTTTGTCGATATAAAACAGCACTTTGATTGTATAGTTGAAAAAAAGCTTGACGATATTGAGCTAGCTCGATTGATGTTGGAATATCATCCATACGTCGACTAATTGCAGAAATTTCTCGAATTTTCTTTGCCTAAAAGAGAAAAGTAATATTTCATTTTTTCATTTTTTGACTTGATTTTTTCCAAAAAAAAGATTGCTATGAACATTTTCAAGAGAACGATGACGAACGCGAAGGCAAATGCAAGCATTTAACGATCCATAAGGTAGTAATAGTACTTTTTTTTTTGGTCACCAAGTACACATGGTAGGATCTTTAACTTAACAATGCGTGTTTCGGATGAATGATTAATGATAGTCTGATTTAGAAAGAAAAAATGGAATTTTTCAGCATTTTTATGCAAGATCCACGATGGGGGGGGGGGCTAGTCCCCCTTCCACTTTTCAGCCTGTCAGAGAGGTTGTCTGCCAAATTTTTTTCGTGTTATGTCTGCAAACTTTCTACAGAACCTAGGTTTCTGAATATCTTTCAGATAGTGCATATTTCAGTCTTACTTTGCGCCTACTGTGAGCTGTCTGCTGAATTTTACAGCCAGTGTATAGAATATCGTCGTTTCAGTGCGTCTAGTAGGCTGTCTGTACTGGAAATAAGACGAGATGTTCGTTCTAGGGCATTCGAGATAGATAATCTGTTTCAGATTACTATAAATTAAACATAAACAACTTCTCTAGAAATGAATGTTTGGGAAATTTTCTGAACACTGTCAGCCAAAAAACTTAGCCCCTATCACTCCCAAAAACAGTCGAGAGCCTTGTTTTTATGTTACTAGAAATAAATTAATTGAAATTAGATATACGTATGTCTATGTAATAGGTTAAATAATCATTAACTATAATTTACTAGAACAAGTCTTTGATTTTGTAGTCGACTTGCAACTAATTGATATTGTTCTTCAGCTTGTTTAAGTTTTACAGTTTCTTCTGTATCCAAGTCTGATGATGATTGTAAACGCGTTTGTAACTGTACTATTTCTTCTTCAAGTTCAAGTTTCTTATTTTTATATGTTGCTCGTCGTTCTTGTTCCTGTTTTTTAATTGTGTCATATTCAGCTACAAGTATTTCTACACGCTGGAGTAATCTAAACCAAAAATGAAAACGAAAATTATTTCAATCAAATAAACACGCATGAAATAGATTATTACTCAGGATCGATATTTTTGGATTGTGTTTCAATATCTTGAAGTTCTGCATTTAATTGTTCATATTGTTGTTTAACCTATGGAGAAATTACCAAGAAAAATTTTATTAAGAACTTGTTACAAGAAAATTTCAAGGATAGTTACATCTAATGCTGCATTTCGTTTTTCTTCTTTTTTACTTTTTGTTTGTTCAATAAGATTCTGCAAAATATTAATTTTTTCTGTTTGTTTCTTCAATTGTATTCTGTATGTGCGTATGGCTAATTGTTGTTGACCATTTTCAGACAAAAGAGCTTCCTCGAGACGAGCTTTTCCCTTAAAATAAAATTTGAAAATATCGTTTCCATCTAATACTATTGTTCTTCTATTGTCGATTACTTTTTCTTCGTAATCCTCGATTATCTCACGTAGTGTATTCTGTTGTTGATTGACTAATGTATGTAATATTTGTGTAGTAATTTTTGACTAAATTTAAGAAATTAATTCTGTATCATCAAACAAAAACGAGACAACAACTCATTTATATATGTTACTTTTTCATTCACCATATTTTTAATAAGTGCACTAACATCTTGTTGTGATTTTTCATTATCATCAAACGATGTAAATAATTGATATGCTTGACCAAATTCAACAAGCGTCGAATGTAATCGTCTACGACGTTCATCAGAAGTATTTAAACGATTATTTTTACTATCCAAACATCGATAACGGCGCTTCGGTCGATGACGTATCTATAAAAAGAAATATTTTGTCGCAGCATAATATCCATGATACATTTGATTTTCGTGCTTAAAAACTTACTTGAACGGCTTCAATATTATCTTTTAGTGATACTGCTTGCTGATGTTGAGCATCATTCATTTGCTTATTTTGTTGCTTATCATATTGATATAATGTGTAGGTTCGATTGAAATCTCCTGTATCAGCACGTCGTTCAAAGACTCGTTTAACAAGCCATTTTACAACAGGAAATATATGTATAAAATCACCGCCTTGAATTTGATGAGGTTCTATCGGACATGGACATTTCATACGAGATAGAACAAGAACTATTCGTTCTGTTAATGCTCTAATTAAATCAAAGAATAAGTCTTTTTGGTTCGTTTATTTATGAACAAACATAAGATTTGTTTTCTTTTCATACATTTTTTGACCTAGTGTAGCATTTTCTTGATAAAGAACATCTATATCAACAGTAAAATTGCAAGCTTGGATGCTCCAGGCGAGTCCGCCGATCACCTGAGAAAAGATAAGTATGCGTGTAGACAAAAGCGATGATAGATTACTTTATCAAATTCAGACAATCCTTTGATTCGCACGCGAAAATAACCAGCGGCTAACAATAATTCCATTGTCTGCTCACATTTTGCTTTTTGTTCAGGATCTTCACGGATATCAAACTAATAAGAAAGAGTAGAAGATTTAGAATTAATTTGAAGTAAAATCATATTTTATTTAGATCAATCTGACACATGAATGATCGGCATCTTAGTAATGCATCGTATGCTTGTTCTTTTTTCTATCTCATTAACAACTAGTTATTAGAATTAACAAGAGTATCATTTCAACGATGACGAACAATAGTAACATTTTATAGTACCTTTCTCAATCTCCCTTCTTCATCCACCATGCTCATTTTCTGTCGTACTATAGCTGTCTTTAGTTTTTGTTCCATTGATGGTAATGACATGTTTTGTTTTGTCTTTGTTTTTTTGTGATCTATTTTATTGAGATTTTTTTTTGTTCAGATCTAAAATTATGAACAATTCATTAACCATTCATAGAAAGAAAAAAGAGACAAATCTATACTTGACCTTTTTCTCTTTCTTTCGCTTTATCAAGTACAAACTGTGTGTGTATGTGTGCGTGTATGTTTATTATGACATGATCGTCTCGCCATCGATTCATTCTGTCTATGTATATGTGTCTGCTGCCCTCGTTCTTCTCATTGCTTTCCTACTCCCACTCTTGCTAGACATTCTTCGTCAATGTCTGTTCAATGTAGAAGAATAAGAATAAGAGAAAGAGAAAGAGAAAGAGCAACACTCAAATGTCCAGACAGACGACGAGCTAGTGAACGATCGGGCGGGCAGATTGTCGTCGTCTTGGGATCTCGCACTATGTTTCTCATTATTATGACTAACATATGATCAATTAGAATTGTTTGATTAATCTCAACCTATGACGTCTTCTTCATCTTCTTATATGAAAAACTGTGATGAAAATCATCTATATCATGATACTCCAACATCGTCCTCATCAACGTCATTCTCAACTTCATCATCATGTTCAAGTCCCGATATTCAAAAGAAAGAATATATCTTATTGAACAATAAATCACGCCGTAAAAAACGAGCTTTTACACCAGATGATAAAAAAGATCCAACTTATTGGTCACAACGATCGAAAAATAATCTATCTGCTAAACGATCACGTGTTAAACGACGTATGAATGATATGGTTTTGGAAACAAAATTAACACAATTAAATAATGAGAATCAAGTCTTACGAGCAAAAATTGACATGTTAGCTAGAAAATTCGGCCATCTATCAAACAAAGAAGATGAACAAAAAGATATATTAGAAAAAAATGTTACTGTCGAAACTGAACAATCAAAACTTATAAATATTCTCGATCAAGAAACATCATCAACTGTTAATCCAACTGAAGAACAATCACTTCTTGATAAACCATTCACAACAACAACCACATTACCATCTCCAATGCCTATAAAATGGCGTTTCAAATTATTTAATATGACATCAAATTCTTGATTTCTTCATTGTATAGAAAATAGTTATGGCTGGTATGTAAACACACACATGCACAAGTAAACAGAGTACTAATTCGAGATAATTTCATAGATTATTCTATGAAAATATAATCAAAATTTCTATTAACCAATACAGATTGCCACGTTTGATATTTATGAAAAACACAATACTAACGAGACTTTTACTGCTTTTTGTTGCTCTTATTAATTAAAATTTATGTTACTGTTTGTACTGTTATCGTGTAATTTCGATATCGATATGCATAAATAAATGTTTGATATAGAAAATTAATGTTATTCATGCGATTTTACAACAGATGAGTGTCTATAAACCGTTTTTATCACATCGAAAACAAAAACCATGGGTACCAGACAAACGAAGTTCAACTCAAGTTGATTTAAAATTATTGATATCTGATGATTGAATGAGTTCAGTACTGAATAAGATTCCATCTCGAAATTTCTTATTACTTTCGTTGATTTATTCTTACAATTGCTATCATAGGGCGTCACATCTGTAATCGAGAAATACACCATCGAATATAAACACTTGAATAAGCGTTCAAAAGAATCCTTTGAATTCTAAGAGTTATGCAAGTTTTAAAAAAATCGCATCAAAATTTTCTTCATGTTTCGATACTGCGAGAGAAATTAAATTTCAACATTGTTTCTATCGTCTTAATCTTACAACGCAAAATTGAATATGTATAGAAATGGAAGAATTAGATTTCATCGGACAAGCTATTCACGAATTGAAACTAATTCGTGAACACGAACTAATTAGTCCTTAGTAATAAGTATCTATGAATATGTCATATGCTTAATGGGGTTTTTTCCTTCAAACAATATTTTCTATTTATGGATGGCATTTAGCATCTTTGAAGGACGGACTATACGTCAGAAGATAATCCTTGGCAAAATTTTGAAAGGAAAATAACATTCTAGAATCATATTGTTGAACTTTAACTAGCATCGAGACTTAAATTCAATTATGAGAATGTGCAATGAAGTTTAAACTCCTCAGAGAATTCTATGGTGTGAATCTTTGCTTGGAACAAAATATTGAATCACTACTATATATCTTTACCAAAAAACTACGTTGACCTCTGTTATTTTATCAGTTTTTACGGATTATATATATATATATATATCATTATAGAAGATAGAAAAAGAAATCAATGAACTTGTCTGAATGTCTATAAACCATAGAGAACTTCTTGTCTAACACACTTTCAAGTCAAAACTCGAATGTTACCGTAACGAAACGGGTGAGATAAATCCCTTGAGACTTCCTATATATTTATACTATTAGCCATGACCTTTCTAAGTTTATATAGTCTCCATTAAAACGCAATTAGAAATCGGGGAACATTATCGTAAACAAAAATGAAATATATGTCATTGTCATTTTCTCATGAGATGAATAGTATCGTGACTATTGTATAGGTCTTTCTTTTCGCTCATTACTAAGTAATATTGGTATTTCGTTTCGATGAATATGCAAATATATACTATGAATTATACATGTAAGAACGCTCACGCAAACTCATAGGCTTTCTTTAGATTGAAGAGAATCGAAAAAAAGCATTCGCACATTTCTTTCTGCATTTGAATAAATTCTAATGGAAAAAAACAAGAAAGAAACATATGAATTAAAGAAAAAGAAATTGTATTTTAAATAAATAATTCACAATAAAGGAAAGAAGATGAATACCATTAAACAACATGTATCTCTCCTGTACAATCACGACAACAATTCAATGTTAAATTTTCATAACGCGTTGTCGGATGAAAACGTTCATGAGATTTTTTTTGACTAATAAATTTTAAACGATTAATCATAGATTCTATTTGTTCGATTTCATTATAATTTTTATCGATAGCATTTGACGATGCTCGCAATGATGATGATACCGATGCATGACTTTGTAATATCTAAATGAAAAACATGAGTAGAATTTATTTTCATTATACATAAATAAATCAAATGAATGAGGAATTTTATGTTTTCAAAAATTTACTTCAAGTGCACATGTTTCAGTTTCCGTTAGTTCAAGTTGTATACTCAATTGACGAGGATTTGTTTGTTGATGATATTTAGTTTGTTTCAAATAATTATAAAGTGATGATGCTAATGTTTTCAAATATGATGAAAGTTGAATTAAATCAAATTTAGGTGATGCTGACAAATGTTTTCTACCATTATTTAATGCTATTTCATTTAATAACGATAAAGAACTAAATATAGAAAAGAAATATTGAAATTATCCATTGAGTAAAAACTGAAAGACAAACAAAAAAAAACAGAATAAATTGAACCTATGAGCTTGAATAAGTTCTTGTGCTATCTTCGAACGCTCAGCAATCAAACGTTGAATAACATTTGTACAATCATTATATTGAACACTTAATAAACTTTTATGCATATTAAATTCGTCAATAAGGACTCTATGGAAGAAAAAGTAAATTTATACAGATATGTAAATGATTTCATTTTGTAATAAATATCTAAACGTATATTCATACATACCGACTACCAGCTAATTTACTTTGATGAATGTCACATTGAATAGTAAGTTTTTCAATATCTTCAAGTAACTCATTGATTTTTCTTGTTAATACTTGAATTTCAAGTTCATAACGAGATTTATCACTTGAATGGGCAAAAAAACAAAACCGTGAAAATATTTCATCCGTAGGAATATATAAAAATAATAGAAGAAAAATTACCGAAGAAGTCGTTCTAGTCGATATTGAAAATCACTTCCGATAGAAGCAACAAGTAACTTCTTAAGTTCAGCATTGACCTAGGACATTTATTTTTCTAATTATTCAATCGATCACGAAAAGTACTAAGATACTTGAGTTTGAATTTCAAGTTGCTGTTTCAGACCAGCGTTTTCGTCTTGTACACGTTCTAATTCAATTCGAATTTCTTGTTGTTCACTTGATTGATTGAGATCTTGGGACAAGTGATTACTTGGACTTGAAGATCTAGTAAATCAATAGAGAAACATGTAAAATAACCGTTATTCGAAAAATAACAACACTTTATCTATGAATATAGTCTCACCTAATTCCATAGAGAATTTCATCAACATTAATCGATGCTTGGAATGGTTCAACCGTAGCCGTTGGTTTAATTTTATGTCCAACATTTACATTATCTTTCCTTGAGATAGATGTTGTTGTCGGTGGTGATGGTTGGGGTGATGGAGATTTACTAGTATTTTGATATCGATACAATTGTGTTGATATCGATTGCTCCAGAAGTAAAGGAGCATATTTCATTTGTTCCAATCTTGAAACAGCTGCTCGAGTGGGTTCCCACGGAATGTAATTTAGATGTTTAGGAGGACGCTTATGTAATTTTTGATCGTTATTAATCACCGGACTATTATTTGAACTCATCTATTTATAAATTAAACGAAAGAAACCAAGATATACAAACAAAAAAAACGAGATTAATTTTATTTTATTGCTAATATACATTTGAAAACAAAACAAAACAAAACAAAACATCGCTGAAATCATGTAAATTCATCTTATTTCAAAATACTGTTCATATTCTATGCAATGAGATTAATGAAAACACAGTTGAATAACCGCGAAATAAATTTTTTCCCGTCTGTTTCTTTGTCAATGTTTGATTGTAATCAGGTACGTAATCATAACCAAGTTCACCATTACAAAAAACACCAATTAATGGCGTATTAGGAAATAATTTTCGAAATTCAGAACATTCAACATTTTGCTCGTCGTTATAATAATTTGAACCACGTGCAATACAACTTATTTGTATAGCAAATGATAAACATTGATTATTATCTATATATTTCAATTCTTTTAGTTTATCTCGTATTTGTTCACGTGTACGAATATGATTTTCTAATAAGACTTCTCCAATATGTAAACGCTTTTTATCACCTGTTATAACTATGCCACATGCATCATAAGCTGTTCGTGTTGTATGTATTTGTCTATCGTCATAATTGATCTTGTCAACAAATCCTCCAATGATAGCTATTTGTGACGAATAATATTCAAGTAATTTTTTAATACAATCAACAGCATAGGATTGACGTTGTACGAAAAAAAAAATAACACATCGTATTTGTGCATCTTCCGGTACGGAACCAAGAAAACGATGTAATTCCGAGCGTGACATATCCGATGATATTTGTGCACTCGATGGAATTTCAAATGGATATATACCAAGAATATCGGGAGGAAAATTTGGAAGAAATAAAATGCCGATGGCATCATCTAAATGAAGTGAGGAAAGAAATTTTATTTATTGATTTAATGAAAATTAAGTCATTCGTTTTTGTACCTGATTCTATTTCATTCGATTGATTATTCTCTGTGGAAGAAATAATTCCATCGGCGGCTATCATTAGAACTTTACATGATTTATTTAAATGTCTTGTGAGTGCTTGTGATATATCGAAACGTTCAGTGATTCGTGTTAAACTTCCTGTTTCTGAATGAGTGCTTCGTGGATGTTTCATCGGCGGTGGAGAACCAGGCGAAGAATAAAAACCTTTACTTGCTAAAATATTCGTTGATACGACTAATGCAAGTGTTGGTATTGACCAAAGACTACTATTTATATACGAAGATATATAGTCATCGAAATCATGTAAAAGATTTGAACATGTTGTTGTTGGTGATAATGGATTTGATGGATACGTTAAAGTATGTATCGTATGACGATGAGATTTAGTTTGATGAGCTATGTTTGCCCATGATTGACAAACTAGTGAACATGAATCAACTGAACGAATTGGTAAATGACGAAATATCGCTCGTGTTATGTCATAAATTGTTGTAAAGAGCTCGTGTGGTAATAATGATATACAAGATTCGACCTTGTCATCTTCCTCAGAAGCACATTCATCCATTTATGTGACGACAAGAATGGAGTTATACGTTTAACTGACAGAACAACTTTGTACCTAACCGATGAGTCATTACTATATGTAGTTAGAACCAATCGTTATCGATTGTCACTAGCATACATATACACATATTTTATGTATAGTGTACGGGAGCATCTTGTTTTCTATCTAGCATATGTTCAATTGGTAGTCTCAAATTGTGTTCACTGGATAGAATTGGTTGAGATATATTGCCAGACCTGAAGCGTTATAGCTAAATTTGAGTTCGTCTATCATTACATTTTTAATTTTAAGCACCAAACAAACCATGAATAATCATATTATTCATGATGAAAACTTTTAGATGATGTTTGCTTCACTTGCTCGAATCAGAGAATATTGCAATTCGCATCATCAACTATCCGTAGATCTTATTAAATTGGTTTCGAGCATAGATGCAGTTGTGAAGATTTTGTCAGTCAGATTCGAGTTCAAAAATCTAGCAGAAAATATATGTTTGTTTTTTATCAGAGAAATGTGTAGAGTGCGCTAGACATCGAATCTTCAATGTTAGAGACAAGAATATCTCCTATCCTTCCGACGACATTTCGATTCAGTCCAGTTTTGAAGATTTCGAACTGATGCACATGACGTGTAGATCAGAGACCGAAACGAATAGAAAATTTTCCATTCGATTTGTTTTCAGTCTCTGTTGTAGATTTATAGAAATCTTAAGTTGTAAACTAATTCAGCTTAAAATCTAACTATTTAGTATTTTATTATCTCAAAAATAAAATAGAAATATTCAAAATGATACGATATGATGAATGTTTATAAGTTATGCTGCGCATACTCTGATGTGTTATTATTGTTATTTAGTGAAGAATGGGCTATCAAAAGATCATACTAGGTATCGTAATGGTGCGAAAATGTTGGTAAATGATTATATTCCATAATTATATTTGAATACTACTGTTGATAATAAATCGATTCTCTTTGTTGTTGATGATGATGACAGGCAATATGTTCTTGCTTTGAAACAACATAATTGTAATAGTGATCGTTTAATTTTGGTAATTGATAGTTATGAACATATTTGTTTGAAGATATATTTGCTATCATATGTTGTTTTTGATAGAATCGTTGTTGGACGAACTGAAATGAATTTGTATATTTTACCAACGAACATGATGCATGAACATTGAAATTACGCTGCGCAGCTGTTGTTGTTGTTGTTGTTCTGGATTGCGGTGAAGTCATCGTATATATTTCTTCTCTTCGTCCATCTGTAATCATAGTCGTTAGTGAAAAATGTTTGATTTTATAAAGTTTTGAAGGAGAAACATTCGGTGAAAATTTTCGTTCCGGAAAAAATAGAAAAATTTCATTTGAATCATTTGTTTCGTTTAGACTTTCATCTGTTGTCGAATGATGCTAGTAAATTCGACGGAAAGCAACTTAGTTAATCTTTAAATACCAATCTCAGTTACTTTTTCCAATGTTTTGGATGAATCTACATCTATTTGATTAATCAACCATCGATTATTTTTCTCATTGTCACAGCATGTATGTGATGAACATTTTGTTTCGTTTTGTTGAAAATATTCATTCATAAAACTATCATTCATTTCAAAATTTTCTTCTAAGCTCATATCTTCTAACGTTGTCTGTCTTTTATATTTCATTCAACTTTTTATATGAAAAGAAACCTAATAAATTTTCACGAAATTTCTAAGTCTTTTCAACATACCGATTTTGAAACCAAACCTATCAGAAACTAGATTCAAACGTAAGGAAAAATAATTCGATTAATTTACTCTGACTTGTCTTTCAGTTAAAACAAGCGTTGGTGCTATTTCAACACGTGTTGATCGACATAAATATTTCGAACGATGAAATTCTTTTTCTAATTCAAATAACTGTTCATGTGTATACGCTGTGCGAATACGTCTTAGTAAATGTGAATTATCTATATATAATTAAAAGCAAAACAACACACGTCAATTTATTATTGTAGTACGTGAAGCATAAAAATTTATCATTATATGAAAAGATTATTAACCTGATGGTGTTATAACAGTTATTGCTTCGTTGTTTTATTTTTGTTGTCGACATTTTTTTCAAAGTAGTCTCAGGTGATTTGATCATAACATTCTCAGTATATATTGAAACATCAACCGTCAAATGTGTTGTTGTCATTTCACTGTCATCTTGAAATGATATGATTATTCAGCTGAAATTTTTATTATTCATAGATAATAGGATATGATCTTTTGTTCTTATCCTACTTATGAGTTCCTGCTTATCCCATTCGATCTTTCTGTAGATCTAACATGAAACTCTCACCACATGGGCACCCAAGAAATATGATCGATCTACTGCATGGCCAGCAATAGTACGATAGAGCGAACAAAATGTATATATACTTTATTTGATTCATTGAAATAGGTCTTTGTCTCTTTTATATGGGTAGTTGCATATAAATGTGAAGAAAAAAACACAGAAACATCTTTGATTGTTCTAGTTTGTACACTCAAATGCACTTGAATATTAGTGATGTGAATCTTCCATTTTCCCTATCGTACTATGTCGTTCAGTATGGTTCTTTACTCAATGAATAATGATCATTCGACTTCTCTCTCTCTCTCTCTCTCTCTCTCTCAAGAGAAACTACTTTGTCGATGATCTGTTAATGTAATCATAGTAGAATTGATACTACTGTTCGTTGATTGATTTCAAGTTAACCTTTTTCATGACGTATACTGATCAATAATACATGAAAAGAAAAGTATAAAAACTATGTCTCGTTCGGCTTTATTTTCCTTTGTTCATTAGTTTAGACAGAAGAACTGGGAGGAAAAAGTAATTAGTAGGAGAAACATGTAATGAAATGTAAATATTAGATATTTTTTTAGGATGAATTATGTTCTAATATCAAATGGGACATGATAAAAGTAATATTTCAAGAACATGACATCAGAGTGTGGTTTTCATGCAAGAAAGTTCTAAACTGTGTGTTGAAAAGATAAGTCTTGTAATTAAAAAAAACTTTGTTTTGAAAAATTTTAGTCATCTTATATAAAAACTCATTATGAAAATTAATCAGTATCCCATTTTCTAGCAGTACTCAACTTCGAATTTTACTACATTAGATTTAGAGAGACATCAATGACTAGTAATCTATTTCATATGTATTTAAAAATAAATTACTAATGACAAAAACAGTGGTCAATCGTTAGTGTCTCAAAAGTAATTCGACCGTTCATCAATGTCAGCATTGCTCAACTCGAATACAAAGGAATAAGATGATGATAGGAAGTTAGTCTTGATAGTTCATGTGAAGTTGTAATAAAGACCATCTTTAAAAGTCTATTAATAGTTCTTATCATGCTTCATCCAACGAAGTACTTGGTTCCTATCATAGTTATGATTAGTTTTCTTTTGTTTTGAGATAGCATGTTAGAGCAAAGTATATACTGCCTACTACCCTTGCAAGCACATTTGGTGGTTCTATAACATGAACATTCGCCTATTTCAATATGAAGTACTCAAGATCAAAAAAAAATCTGTTCTATTCAACGAATTTAGAACAACTGTTATGATATAACTAAATACATATAATATAAATCTATTGTCATTGTCACAGACTGTTCCTCCGACTAGTTCAATCGAACGTGTTTACGCTCGTGTTTATATAAAATAATTCATATACCCAGTCAAACATGAAGTTGACACCGAAACTTCTAGTTTCAATTAAATTTTCGTCTCATAACAAAACCCAAACGTGTCGATCCATTCAAGCTACAAGATTATCAAACGATTTCTTTTCACCTAGTACAAACCACTAATGTTCGTAACGTGCCCTTTTCTTTTTGAATCAGCTCACCTATTTCATAATGTACCATTTCAAATAGAGAAACGTTGTTTAAAGTATGATATAATCAAAAGATTCAGTTTCATCTACTCTAGACATCTGATCCTTAGGATCAAGAATAATTTATTATGAATAAATAGACAATACAAAAAAAAAACGACTATATTTCTAAGCAAATCAAAAGTTTCCCATATCATTGATAGCTGTTGAATGAAAACGAGCTGTATCTAACGAATTAGGTAATTTAAGTTGCATTGTTCGACGATGATTACTAGATGTTTCATTCATGCTAACATTCATTTGAGATAAATTAAATCGATCATTACGATTATCACTCATTGAATCATAACAGGAATCATTATCATCAATAGAAAGTGATCGTTCAGTTGTTGAAGAATCAGTTTTCTCTTCAATTTCACTTAAATATTCAACTTGTCTCGTTGGATCATAAAGTATTTGTGATAAACGACATCGTGGATAGTTCGAATGTGAGAGAGATGGGAATGAAGGAAGCTACAAAATGAATCGTTTCCAACAACATTTTTCTTTATTATACAAGTTACTTACATGAGATGAATATGTTTGACGAGATAGTTGTTGTACTTGTTGTTGCTGCTGCTGCTGTTGAACAACAGGAGTTGATGACATCAGATTTTTTGATGAAAATGTTCGTTGAAGTCGAGCAACGAATTTGATAAAAGAAGATGATGAGAGACGTTTACGCGCATGTTGTGTTCGAGGCATCTCAGGATGGAAATGAATGTTTCTCTCGCACAACTTCGCTTTAAGTATATGGAAAGACTAATTTCACTTCGAAAAGATCATCCTATTATTTAATCATGATTAATCAGACAAGTGTTCTGTAAGGGGACAGATAATTGTAATGAGCCTATATAAACCAATTAACCACCATCGTATTGAAAGGATTTCTCTTTTTCTCTTCGCTTTTTACGAATTCATCGGAATGAATTAATTGAAAATGAATCTTTAATGTGTTCTCCACAAAAGAAAATTGAATTTTTAAAATTCTCCAAGACTTCGATGAACTGAATACTCATTAATGGTTGTACGGTCCTTGAGTACGATAGCAACATCTAGAACTATGAGACGCTTTCGATACCGTATGTTTTCAAAGTCATGTGCAAACAATGTCGTAAATAATGTTTTATATAGAGAAAGTAGGCACGGATTAATTTAACTTCTAACGTGAGGCGGTGTTCATGGCTTCGATACAATTTTTTTTCGCATCTCTAGCATCTATCAAACTAAAACATATTCTTACAAAATGTGCGCAATGTTTGTCTTTCGATTGAGACTAATTTATCATATACATGAACTAAACACGGTCTTGTTTATTTTCACGGTCGAATGTAGTGATCAAGTTTTTGGCTGATAAATGTAGACTTTTAGAGCAAGCTTTGAGTTATGCATTAGTTGTGTGCACATTTTGTAGAAGTCGTCTAAATTGGATGCTTCGGTAGAAGATTTTCGATGGTATCACTTTAAATGTTTTACTTGTAAACATATTATAAGTAGAGTACGTGCACGCAATTGGCTAAATCATACCTTGTCCATTTTGGATAAGTAGGAACGTTTTTACATGAGAAAAGAAATGTATGAGTATCAGTGATTTGTTTTTGACTGTAACGAATAATGTGAGTTCATAGTATCTTATGGTAGTATTTCTTGCTTTGCTAGTGCTCACGCGCACCAATTCATAACCTTCACTCGTGAAGCTCTCTATTTTGTTACTTCACAATATGATGGCTTATCGTGTTGACTATTGTTTTTTTATGAAGGCAGGGACTTTTTAAAGTGATTGACGCCGTAGTTAGTTAGGCACTCACTTTGACTTACAAAAATGAACAGGCTTAAACTCATGTCTCCTGGATGTCTTTCTTTTGTAGTTATGGCTCCATCATTGACTGACCAATTTTACCTTGCTCGCCATAGCTGCTGTGTAGTGTTCTATCTGATTGTAGAATGATTTGGTAGGATCATAATTTGACGTGTTAGTTCTTGAATGATTTTGTATCGAGATGGACACCTGTACACCGCCTTTAATAAATGTGACCAAAGTTACTTGCATTTTGAACAGATCCAAATAGTGCTTTTCATATGATCCACGAGAAATCCATATGTCTAGTAATCGAATATCACTTTAAAACTACACGTTCACTTAATCATAGTCAAAGTGTAAACAAAATGAATTTAAAAAAAATCGAATTTATTTCGTTATTTAGAATTTTTCACAGTACAAGAACGATTACAATGCTGTTGTCTGTGTTGTGTGGTCGTATTGAACATTGTTAAAGTAAAATATAGTGTTATGATAAAACTTCGAGAGTATAATTGAATACATTTCTATGAATTAGCATCGTACCTAAAGATATTTGCTATTAAATATTTCGTTTTCTTTAACATAGCTGGCATAGCACAGTAAAAGTACTACGTGTCTTGAATTCAGAATCACGTTGGACGGACAAAGAGAAGGTGACACGATAACTGGCTATTTTTTTTGTAAGTCGATGCATGCCGATAGATAAAAAGGATACTATGAAGGCAATCACTAGTAGTTGGGTGATTTTCGATTTCATGTTGTCTGTTCAAATGATCGGAGAAGAAAAAGAGATAGTAATCGAAAACATAGAACAGATAGACATGGAGCATGTCACAATAGATGGCGATTTCTAAAGACTTGATGAATAAAAATTAAACATCACAAACTGCAATCTTTTTGAAACTAGTTCAAGTATTATATCTAATATTTTAGAAGAAGAAAAACATTTCCATTGAAGCCATCCATCAAATAAAACATCTTCTCTAATCGAAGGAGAAAAGAATTGGTCTTAATGAGACACCGACATTAATTTGAAATTTAAGTATATAACTTTGCATTTCTGGTTAGGATTCATCATGAAAACTGTCGTTTTTATGTTGATGATAATCTATAGGAACAATACAGATGCACAGCGTTACAAGATTTTCCACTGATTTCGATGCATGAAAGTAAAAGTTTCAATATATCTATAACCATTCTATTGCGGAAGCAATGGATAAGAAAAAGTGATGTTGATATCTATGATATGTTTGAATGTTATTCATTTGCCGGATGCATGTGTATCAATACGTGGATGAAACAATATGTCCAAAATGTGATGAGTCGGCAGGTGTTTTTCATGCTTGTTAACTTTCTTTCAAGCTTTACATTGTTCAATACTTGAGAGTCACTGACAGTTCCCACTTGTGGCAATAATTGAAACATATAGATAGGAAAGTCTTTATTTGGTTTCGATTCGCCGTTCATTCGGACAGAGAAAATGCGATTTCACTATTTCCTTCGAGAATACTTACGGGTTATGCTGTTCTCTCGTATTTTGAACGTACTACTCGCTGTTTTCATTCTTTCATCTTGATCAGCCAATTCATATATAAATTGTGATGTTTTTTTTTAATGAAAGGGAAAATGAGTAATTTGAAGATTTCGCACAAAAAATATATTGCAGAGAAATTTCAAATCGACTTCGACGAAAATCTTTGAAAAATAAAAATCTCATGTGCCAAGTACATTTTTCAAGATGGGATTAGCTTAAAATGATTGACATTGAAATAAACCCCTCTAGAATTCATATTAAATGGAAATCAGTTTGTCATTCAATAAAACAATGCTATTTTTCAGCTAGAAAAACAAGCAAGCAGAATATGTAGACGAAGTAATCGGCAAGAGTGACAGAAAAACTTTAAGATGATTGCAATCGTAGACTATTGATTGACCTGACAAATTTGCACTATGAAAAATTAGGATATCTATTTTTTTGTTTCATGTCAGTTTGTCATAAAAATGATGCTATAAGATTGCCGAGTGAAAGAAGTGGAACAAGCAATCTCATTGATGAAGAATAATATTAAATCTGATGTGTTCAAGAACGCCATGTGAGAAATCGCTGTTAGAAGAATCTAAACGATATTGATCATCAAATTGACAATTTTTTTTTCTTTTTCTTCTAGATTTACTGTGCTCATGGCAACCAATTACCGTTAGCACACGGTATTGTCAAACGAGGAGTGGATGCGTGTGTAGGTCAGCTGTGAGTGATCAGCAGAAAAACACACCATCACATCCATGTTCAATCCCACACACAGACGCTCACGCAAGCACCCACATCTGAATTTTATCATTTATTAGATAATGGCCAATGCGAAACTTCTCTTTCATTCGTATGCTTAGTGTGATATATATGTTATAATGTGAAACACGTTATGCCGCAATCAGGTGATATCTAACAATTACATTAAAACTTGTTCAATGCGAAAAATGAACTAGTAATAGGAGTTGCAAAAATACGTTCGGAAACGGGAAACGTTAACCGGTTCGTGGACATTCAAGCAACTGTTCGAAAATTTTCTTTCTTGTAGTTGCATTAGTTATATGAGCGATCCGTAGCCACATTCAAGCACGGATTCTCATCGTAATTTTTCTTCGAACATAACGATCTTGTATGTATTGCAATAATTATCATCGACTGCTTATAAGCGATTAAAGTTCGAGCATGTGTTTAGCATGGACGTAGTTCAATTAGTATTTTGGAAGAATTATTCTATTTCCGCTGATTTCAACTTCACCAAAAGAATTTTTCGCTGGTGGCAATTTCGGGAAACGAAGAAAATGTTCTTTCAAGGTAATTCGAATTGGTGAACATGGAAATTAACTTTTAGAACTTATCCAAGTTACAATATGTGACACCGTGATTTTTTTATGATGGTTAATTGGATGATTAGAAATAGTGGAATATGATCAAATCACAATTGTTGATGTCTGTAGAAAAGAATTCTTGAGAAATGTTTCACAGCATTATGTAGAAAATGTTCCAGTTTGTCGTAGGTTATATTTTATCAAAATTTTCAGCAACATTAGCAAAACTCTAATGGATTGAGGCTATCTGTAAAAAATATGATATGCTCTCATTCTACTATATTCAATCTATTTCAATAAATCAATATCAATATACAGTCAGAAATATCATTTGATACATGTCAAAAATTAATTTAACCCCTGTCAATACATATACCTATACTTGGCTGACAAATGAAATTCTTTTAAATTCATCTTTTCTCATGAACGTATGCAATATTTAAGAAAAACAGTCAATTTTTATCTCACAAGAGTATGCATAGATTCTTAGTTGTTAATACACAAAGCATCGCCAGAGGTGAAACGAATGATTTAAACGAATTCAAAAACAAGTTCCTATCGTTAAAAATTTATGGCATCTTAAAATTTTTTATCACACGACATGGGTGCTAACAAAAAAAGAATGCAAAAGATTCTGAGAGATTGAAAAACAAATAATAAAATATGATCACAATAGATAGATGATCTTATACATGCAGATTAACTTATATTTAATATTAGTCGAAGTGTCGAACAATTGAAGGATTTTTAGATTTCGTTGGCATATTCACTTGAAATGAAGTTAATGTAAGGACAAGATTTGATCCAGAAATCCTGAAGTCGTCATCCAGTTTAGTTTTATTAAATTGGTATTGAATGCTTTTTCCTTCTTAACTTGATCATTGATGATATGATAGGTGGCAAATTTTTGTGCTCTTTCGTTTTATTAGGTTACGTTGCTAAAAAAATGAATGAAGGTTATGATAGTTAATGTATTCCTTTCAATATACGAATAAATGACACTTCACCGAAGTTAGATACTAAAACAAGCTGTATGTTGATGCATTATAACTAATCGATGAAAAAATCTTAATAAAATCGGAGTCATTCCTATGTAAATTACAATGTGACGAGTAAAAGCACATAGTGTTTATTGAAACAAAACGAGACGCATCATTTGTTTTTTCAAATGGAACGTGGAATTTGCTTTTAGTTAAAAGACGATTCGGTTGCAAGTCGTCAACTCGTTTGAAATTTTAGATCTGAGTAAGTTTATATACATTTGTCATTCAACATTATGTTTGAAATAGACTTTGAAGTCTTCTCTCTACAAACACATCCAGCTATACGAAGATTATACTAAGTTCTGTCTAGTATTGTACAAACATCTAGACAAGCAAGTTTCATTCTGACTCGTTACTGCTGAACAACCAATGCAGAAAAAAAGGGAGTCCTTTAAAAAACAAAAACAAATTAGATCAACAATAGTCTTGATTCTATATGTTTACATGAAATGGATGATGATTTACATAAGTCAAATCAATAATGTACTTTGATTTATAGAAAAATGTATTTCGAAACTGAATATTAAAGCAGTAGTTCAATCTTATCTACTTTAACGGATTCGTGATCTCATATGACTCATTCCTACGCCTTCTTCTGAATAGAAAGCGTCAGAAGTGAATCGTTATTATTTATCGAGCGCTAGAATTAACAATTCCATTGCTAACTTTTCCAAATAATTCATTTCGGATTGATAAAGTCCTTGGTCGAGTTAATGATTATCATGCTTCTATATATAAAATAGAGATTCAGATATCATTTTGTTTAGTTCATTTTTCTTATGCAAAATACCTAACACATCACCAAGTGATTATTAATCCTCATCAGATACAGAATACGAAAGAAAAACAAAACAAAATGTCACCTAAAGTCCTCGTTGACCTTGCGATTTCGTTCTACCTTCTAATTTTTTACAAATACATATCAATAATCATCATAGATAGTTAAAGTATTGTTGTTAACATCAGTTACTTTATTCAAATAAGATGAATTTATATACACAAACAAAATGAATACACCATTGCTTTAGTTCATGAATCAGATCAAGTTTCTGTATATATTTATATATTTTTTCTTCTTCTTTATATTGACTAAAATCCTTAACTCTCTGGGTTAACAAGTATGCAAAAAAAAAACAACCTCTCTTATACCAATATATATATATATATATTCTTATGTATTTACAATGAAAGAAAATTCCAACTTAGAACAAAACAAAACCGTTGCATCAAAAGTAAAGAGAGCACTGTTTCAAATAGATATAAATGAGAATAGATTTAACTATCATCAATATTTTCCTGATTTGCTATTGATGGAGAAAACTTATTCCCATAATGTTCTAATCGTCGACGACGTATTACATCGGCATCATTTTCATTCATTGTGTTAAATAGATCTAAATAATAATGAAATTCAATCAAGAATTTTGTTTTTTAAGAAGGAAATTTACCATTTGTTGAGCTGATATTTTCAGATGATGTTAGAATTTGATCAAGGTCATTATCAAGATTATTCAATACACGAGTACCATTGTCCATGTTACTATTGATAGACAATAATAAGAAAAAAATAACAACAATGTCGAGCAAAATAGAAATGATATCAAAGCAAACAAACCTTTGAGTCAATACAATATTCATATATTGCTGCATTTGAATGATTGATGCATCTAATAATGTTCTTACATTACGCAAGCATTGTATACGTGCTTGAACATGAGCTAATTCTGTTCCTTCCATCGCTCGAATTGCTTGTTCAGACATGCCAGTAAAATCGGCTGGTGGTAAAGGTGGAGGAGGAAACGCTTAATGAATGATAATGATAGTAAAATAACTTCATTTTTTTTCGTTTTACGTTATCAATTAACTTACCAAATGGTGGCAAGACCATAGGAAATGAATTAAATGGCATTTGTGGAAACATGTTGGCACCAATTGTATTGATATTTGGTGATGTTGTTTGATTTGTTGTCGTATTGATTGGTGTCGTTGAACTCGAACTTGCTGATCCTAAAGAAGTATTTGGTGGTGGCGGTGGTGATGCAAATCTAGCTTGTGGTGTAGGTATTTGAGCTTGTGAAGCGCCGGGTTGTTGAGCATTTGATGGCGGTGGAGGTGATGGTGGTGCTGCAGCTCCAGCAGCAGCTCCTGCTGCTCGAGGAGGTGTTGGTCGTAATACAGTTGTTCGGCAAATAGGACCTGAAGTCATAGTATCGATGACTCATATAGAAAAATAGAACAAAGGCACGTTTCTTAAAACATACAGGTTTGTTGCCGTTGAAACCATGATCGTAAACAATTCTTATGAAATATATGTTGACAAGAAAGTCGTTTAATACTTTGTTGTACTTGCATTTCTTCTCGACATATGATACAAGTCGTGTCAGTAACATTGCCAAGTTCATCAGCTGTTAAGTCAGGATACATTGTATTTAAATTACGTATAGCACGTCGTGATTCTAGAACATCATTACATGATTTACGGAATGCCCTGAATGAAAAACAAAGCAATGGATAAATGAATAATCTAAAAGTACATGTTTTATTATACCTCATCGCAATAAACATTGGTCGGATAGCAAATAACGGAAACGTATGAATCTTCATCATCACTATTATAAATACCATATAGAGCGTCAGACGAAAAAATCCAAGAATCAAATCTGAATAAAGCATGAATACACCTTTATTCTCCCATTGTTCACCGGCACGAATTTCAATCGAATGAAGAATATATTTTATTGCGGTTGCGATAACGGTAACAAGTAGAATAGCATACTAAAACGATGTTCAATAAACCGACAAATTATTCTCTTCAACTGACAACGATAGATCACAGAACCTGTACCATTAATCTTCGCACATCTACAACTGAGCGTTTCTTGTTGCTGAGTTGCTCAAATCTGTAGTATGAAAATAATTCGAATCAAGCCTCAAAAAGTAAACTTTCATCCCACCGAAATCCAGCATATATTCTACTAGGCACATACTTGATCGCAGGCATAAGACTAGTTATTGTTAAATCTTAAGTCAATAATCTTCGAAAATTTGTTCGTATTCTGTTTTAAAAAAACTATTGAATAACAATGATTCGATTTGTATGCATGAGCACGTTTTCAGTCGATCACTCTTCATTTATACTAAAAATTGTTCATGTCAAGTCTGATCCACCTCGTTAACGATACCATTTTTCTTCATTTATATCTCTAATCCATTTATTTAAGAAAAAACTATTCATCTTTAAACTAATTGGAATATTTTTAATCTTATACAACAATAAATTTCAAATAAATATTTGCTATAACTCATAGAATAAAGTTATTTAGCCCTTTGAACAATCAAAATACATTGCTTTCAAACGAGTACCATTACATAAACTCTTTCATTTTTACAATAGTGAAAAATTTTACACGTTCAATATACGTTTGCTTACCTCAAAGCCAAAAACGATTTGAACTGAAGCACCTTTTGCCATTGTGTGCAAATAAGCTGATGAAATAAATAAATAATCGAGCAAACACAGAACACTTAAAAGACCTATGAAAAGCAATCGACAAATACTTATATCAGGATCAATAAAAAAAAGTCATCTTACCCATAATTCGTGCATGAAATATGGGTCCAAGGATAGGACTTTGTTCCATCTAAATTATTGATTGATCACTTCGACTTACGAAGACTAAATCGTACTTACAAAATCAACACGGTCTTCCAACAGCCAATGGAAACATTTCAGGAAAAGCAAAATTGCAAACACAGCTACAAAACGTGGACTAAAATCATCACGAAATACCGTGAAAGCTAAACATGTTTCTGTTATAGAAAACCATGCGCGATCATAGAGATGCTAGAAGAAAATAAAAACGAAACATTGTATTTCAAAGAGTTATGTAGACAAGAAACAAGCTTTTGAATTTTAACATACCTCAGTTTCAATGGCTCGGAGTTGTCCAAGAAATATTCGTTGAACAAGTTTACCAAATAAAATAACAAATACAAATGCTTGAACATAGAGAACCTAGCAAAACAATAAATCGATGAATAAATAAATATAGTTATATACGTGAAATTTTATTTCATTATTGTCTGTCATTACCGCAAGACTTGTACTTGACTTTGTTAAGTAGACAACTGATGGATAAAATTGTTTTTTTATATAAAAAGCATTTGTTATAACGACGGATGTTAGTAAAAAACTAAGTAAAATTAAATATTCTGCTTTCATTAATGTAATTTGCGGCATTGATTTAGTTCGATAACAAAAGCACAAATTTCTAGTTCTCAAACGACACGTGGAATGAAGAATGATTCGGCGAAAACAACAACAACAACCTATATGATCATGTATTTTCATGATTGGCTGTCTCCTGAAAACCAATGAAATACTATTACAATTGAGTGAGTAAGTTAGTATGTAAGTAAGCAAGTAAGAAAGAAAGAAATAAAAAACTAATTGTCATTATTGCAAATAAAAATTTCATAATGGCAAATGCATTACGTAGAAATTCTTTTTGTGAAGTAATTTCATCTTCATCGTATTGTCGTCGATGTCAACTTGATATTGAAGGTGATCCGGAATCTAATGGACGTCCCAGAATATTGTGTCCATTTTGTGGTGAATTTCTTATTCGACCAAATTTACCGAATATTCAACAGTTCAAACAAAATGTTGATGTAATTCTTTTTTTTTCATCATTTTGATCATTGTTGGAGTCGAATTTTTGTATCCAATTTTCAGAGAAGCATCAACGATGATAGCATTGGTCATGGACTTAGCCTACGTTCACGTTTTAGTCGAACATTCAATCGCATCATTTTACGCCGACAAAACTATATAAATAACAATGGAATAGCAACGAGTCACAAACACGATAGCATGATTAAAAATGTTAAATTTCCAACGATCGACAATAAAAAACAAATAGACGAACGAGTAAGAGTCAACAATATTTTTTTTTCTTTATATCTTGATAAAATTTCGGTTACAAATGAATTTCTTTCTACCGTACTAAAAATGATTTTCGTAGTACTTCACGGATCTATCGACTCGAATGTGATTTGACAACCAATAGAGAAAATGTTTTTCTACATAAATGACTTCGAATCTACTATAATAGATGAAAATCAGCTGCATACAAAACATAAAATATACATTGTATTAAAACTTTTAAATTCAATGATTAACACATGTTGACACTATTCAAAAATACTTTAGAACTAAAATTGATGACGAACATAGTAGAGGTACCGTACGTGACGATAAAACTGAGAGCTCGATCGTCGAAATTTCATTACGTTTGTAAACATGTTATTTTAATCATGCGTATCATGGTTTTGTGATATGACATATAAAATTTACAGTATATCGTAGCGAAGATTCTCAGGATAGGCAACGGATTCGAAGTAGAATTGTCAAATGCATGCGAGTAACTTGGCTAATATTACGTGAATGCAATCTTTGTTTTGAACATTCGACAATATCATCAATAGTGATACTTCTACGCAAGTGGTTGCAGAAAGCTCACCTTTGGGAAAGAGAAATTTTTTTTCCAGGTGATTTCGTCTCTTAAAATTAATTATAGATATTTATTTACAACCAATGCAAAACACTGGAAACAGTGTGTTAATTTTGTATTCGAATATTTAAAGCATAGTCTATGAAATAGTGCCTCGAACATGTCGCATTATATGAATTGATTCTTCGTTGTTTTCTTCATAGAATACTGAAGAGAACATCGCCTTAACGGTATTACCAATAATCACTACAACATCATCTGTGCATTCGATTAGTATTTATGATCGTGATAATTTTGAGTAAGATAATTTCAACTATATTAAAATGATTGTCACTGTCTGTACTGAAAATAGATGTCTCATAAATGATAAAAATCCAGATACAATTGATAAAATATTGACATTTTTTTCCAAGTTTTATTCGAATTTCACTTATATGATAGGATCATTACAATTAGTAAGTAGCAAAATAAGACTGAATCTTTTGAGAAATTTAATTTCTTCATATAGAATGATAATAAAGTAGAAATCGATTGGAAATATCTTCAAATAATTCATGATTATATTATAAAGAATGCTGATTCAATGTCTCGATTTGTACTTAAAACAATTGCATCCTGTTCCATACGAGAAGTTCGGTAAGGAGTTTAAAAATACTTAATTTTTGCTACAACTAATCAATGAACTATTTCCAGTTATTGTTTTTCAAATTATAATCAACAAAAAAATAGGTAAAAACAATAGATGAGCTCTTACTTTTCTATCGATCAAAACACCTATCCATGTCGATATGTCTCTTGAAGAGTCTAATTAGGTAAATCCATGGTTTGCATCTGTATATCATTTTTGAAAGAAAAAAGAGAGTATCAATGTTTACATCGGATTACTCATCGATATTTAATTACTTATCTGAGTGTTTGTTTAAATCGACATTCACGACTATTTATACTCTCAATTAGCGTTTCTTCATATTAAATTTTATTCAATAACATGAAGTCAAATGTTGAGTATGAACGTTTAGATGTACAAATATGTTAGATTGAAGATTTTTGTTTCTTTCTTGATTGTAATTTATTTTTGTCTTTTAGCACATGCGATGATACTCTCAAAGGTTATACTATTTTTATACTGGTAATATACTCTTGTTTGTAAAATATGATCGAATTTCCAAAACATTTACTTTCTTACATTCCGAAACAGACGTTACATTCTTTTTCATGAAGTTAAACGGTAGCACTACTGAAATTCAACACAGAATACTAGTGCATTTAAGACATCGTACAAAGCTATCTTGAAGTGATATGAAAAATTGGGAGCATATCTCTTAGTTTTGAACAATGTAAAACAAACTTCATGTGAATCGTTAGGAAACGTGTAAAAACACAAGAATGAATGTAATCAACATGGATTAAAAATCAACAGATTCAGAAAAAAAATAGTTTCATAGTTTCAGCATTGAGAAAATACGTATGGTTGCGATTGATCGGGCTAAACGACAAACAGAAAATCTTCAACTGTAGTATGAGAGTAGTTTTGAAATGTCGTATAAGAGCTTTTGTAAGCGTAGTCTTGCATAAATATTGTTTGTTTCTGATGGAAAAAAACGATGAATTTCTCTAGAAATGACCGTCTTCCAATTCTTGACAATTGTACTAATTTTCATACTAACAAACAGTTATTTTATGATAAACACCTAATAGAAAATTAAGCCTTCAAATATCAGACTAATTGACCTTAGCGGTTTCCTCTTCTCAATACAAAATTACAGTCGGATGTCTATGATAAAATATTTCTTAATTTCAATAAGTGCTGGAAATTTCATACGAATGTAATTCTTCTATCTACTCAAAACTTAAAATGTAACTCTATGTTTTATGGAAAACTTTTCTTTTGATTTATTGCGTATTTTTACCAATGAAAAAAATGATTGAGAAGCTCGCATCTGAACAATTTTCTTCTGATGTTCAGTTGTATTCCAAAATTCATTTCTATTGCACGAATAATTTGAAGAATATTATTGAAAATTTGAATATTTTCTATAAATATAAAAGTGATCGTAATAAGTTCCGAGTCTTCTAACTGTTACAGTTATTCTGCGCGTCAGAGCTAACAAAAAATGAAGTCGTCATATTAGAAAATGAAAATTTTTTGGAAATTTAAATAATGTTATTCGTTTTCTTAATTTAAAAATAACTGTAACATATCTTAGACGCCTGTTTTCGATGATGCATCAAACAATCATATTTTTGCTCATCTATTACGTCGTATTGCACATTTTACAGATCGTGAACATCAAAACATTGTGTCCCTGTTGCAAACGTAAGCATAATTTTCTTTTTATCATTGATTGAATCGATTACGATTTTGTTTGTCACTTACACTTAGATTACCTGCAGATATGTTTCGATCAACTGTTCGTCGTTTACAGACATTTGTTGCGATGAATCTTTTCCCAACACATCTAGATCGTTCTTCATCGACAATTGTTAATGGTTGGTGGATTCCATGTGGTATTCGGACGTTAGCCCTATTCAGTAAGTAGAGTAAAACCAAAGAGAACGAGATACGATACTATTCCTAGTAAACTAAAAAGATACGACTAATGAAAAGTTAAATCGAAGATCGATGAATTACACTGATTTCATAATTGATTTACTTGATGATATTGATGTTGAATTCGAATATCATCTTTGGTTGAAAAAATCAAACGGGTAGTTATAGATGCTGGTTTCTTTATGGTTTTTCTTTTCTCAACGCTCTTTTGCTACGGAAAAATCCGTTGAAAATACGTGTACAGTAGAACTATTTGCTAAGTTGTTTTTGTTTGTTTTGTCTCTAATATAAACAGATCATGCTAATGAAATGATAATTGGTCGTATAATACCTTTGGAAGAAATGGCAATAGACTCGTTAAATTATATTGATGGAGAACGTGATTATTTTGAATGGAAACATCGAAAATCACGTGGAATAACCAGCGGGTTAGATTTGATGTCGTTATTTAGACATGTACATATGCATCGAAAAGTTTTGTGGCTTTTTTTTTCGTTCATTAATTTTCTTCTTCATGAATGTGATCCATTAGTTTAATTCAGTGAAGATGACTAAAACATGAACTTTGTTGTTTCTTCATAGTTTTACATTTTGTCAATATCCATTCGTATTAAGTATCAATGCTAAGCGAACTATATTGAAACGTGATTCCGAACAACAAATGATTGTTAATGCTCGTGTAAGTTCTTTTTTTTTTTAAATGGAAAGTCAATTTTTGTCAACATTGAATTTTCTTCCATCTGTTTTAGCGTAGTATGATACAAAAATTTCAAAGTAAACAAGCACCAAATTTAAACATGCTTTTCTTGAATCTTTACATTCGACGATCACATTTACTGCTTGATTCTCTTGCTGAAGTATGTAATTATGTTCTTGTTTTTTTTTGTTTTATTCTCAAAATTTTTCTCTCTTAAAATAGGTTACAACAAAGCGTGATGATTTAAAGAAGAAATTACGTGTAACATTTGTGGGTGAACATGGTCTCGATATGGGTGGTTTAACAAAAGAATGGTTTCTTCTGTTACTTCGTGAAATATTTTTACCTGATTATGGTATATTAGTTCGATTGTGATAGGTTCAAAATTAAAAAATTATTTTCTCATTGTTTTAGGAATGTTCGTATTTTATGAATTATCTGGTGTGTTTTGGTTTAATGGCGCATCAACTGATAATATTCGAGAATACAATTTAGTTGGTATACTTATGGGTTTAGCAGTTTATAATTCGATTATTCTTGATATACGTTTTCCATTGGTTTGCTATAAAAAACTCTTAACACCTGCATTTATGACTGAACACATAGCAAGTTTATCAAAAACTAAATTTGGAATGATCAAATCAACATTAGCAGATTTCCGAACGATAAGACCTGTAAAAAATACTAACAAAGAATTTCTTGATGACGACTTCAATCGCTCTTTTTTTCTAATCCATAGGATATAGCGAACAGTCTTCAATATCTTCTCGATTATAATGGAAATGTAGATGAAGACTTTAGTCTTACTTTTGAGGTAATTATCATGTAGTTTTCAAGAGTTCATTCTACATGTTTTCAGGCATTTACTCAACAGTATTTCATTAATTGTTGATGAAATTCATCTGTATTGCTACGCAAATCATGCAATAATCCCTTTAGAGTTTCGAATCGAGCTTGCGGAAAAAAAACCTGGATACATTATAATTCGTATCATATGGAATTCACTAGAGATTGTACTTAGGGCAAACTAAACTGATCTAATGAGATTCATAAGAAAAAAACGCATACAAGAAGCTCATTCCTATTTGTTTTTTTGCCAAGAACACTGATTCCTTCGAGTACCAATCTGCATGGAAAAAAACATAATAAACTACTGCTATTTCCATCTAATAAAAAATCTAATATGGAATTGAGAATAAAATCAAAATTACGTTGGCATACGATTAGTTGATAAATCTTTTTGTTTTTTTTTTAAGTTGAAAACATAATTCAAGTAGAGTATTCCTTGAGCAGCATTAATAGTTTATGAAATGAAATTGAAAAACAAAAAAAATAAGATCATACATTGAATGAAACAGTGTATTCATAGTCTCCCATGTCATATAATTATGTCTTTATTTCATAAAATAGAGTAAACAATGAACTGAAAAATGTTTCGTAACGAATCTTTTAAATTAATCATGACTTTTTTGTGTAGTAATCATAGTAACACTTGAGAGTTAGAATCATTCAATGGACAAATCAAAACGAGATCTATTCATAAAAGTGAAACAAATACATCGATAAATAGCTAAATGTATTTCTTTTTTTTTCCGAAAAGGTCTCTGTGGCTCAATATGACTCAGCAGTAATATATCCATTGAAAGAAAATGGATCAACAATCAATGTTACAAATGAAAATCGAGATGAATATGTTGAACTCTTAATTGACTTCTATATAAATAAGCATATATCGAAACAATTCGAAGCATTTTATTATGGTTTTCATAGTGTGTGTTCATCGAATGCACTTCTTTTACTTGTACCGGAAGAACTTGAAATGTTAATATGTGGAATGCAACAATGCAGTTTGAGTAGTTTAGCTAAAATTACAAAGTATGAAAATTGCAATGCAAATGAAAATTTTATCATGTATGATTACTATTCGTTCAAATTGAAAATTACGAAAACAAATTTAATTTTCTTTTCTTTTTATAACTTCAAGATGGTTCTGGGAAGTTGTAGAAGAAATGTCATCAGATAAACAAAGACGTCTATTATTATTTGTTACTGGCAGTGATCGAATGCCTATTGGAGGCTTAAGTGAAATGACGTTTAAAATTGCAAAAGTATCGTCGAATAAATGTAACGTCAATGATTTGTAAGTTGTCACTATCGTAGGGATTGAAGCACAAGAAAAAATAAATGTGATAGTCGAAATAATTGATAAGAATTAATACTTCTATTTAATACATCAATGATCTATCTATACTCATTGATAAGATTTCGAGGAAAACAAGGAAAATCTCTGTTAAACAATTCAAATTTTGAAAAACGACTCCTATAGAATGAATCATATAAATTGTCTCGTTCTTGATTTAACACTATCTTCTCTCGAGCTAAAGAACCGAATCGATCTTCCAGAAAATTTCATCATTTTGTCGACATAGAAAATCAATCTTTTACATTTTGATATCATGAGAATATTTATATATATATATATTATCGAACTACTTAAAAATAGTGTTCGTGATGAATACTGCATGAAAATAAAAACTTCACACCTAGTTTCAAGGATTCTAACTATAATAACATGCACACGATTCTCAAATCTCTTAAAACAACACGCTGTAAGTAAATTTTGCGTGAAGCATAAACGTGGTTTTAATAATTAATGCGAAAGTGCTATCGAGCTTTGTTAGTTACAAAAACAACTTAGTTTATGTGATCGATGTACTTATCTAAGGAAAAAAACAAAAACAACTGTTATGAAGAAAATAGATAATTTTGAATAGAAATTTTCCAACTTGTAATGACGAACGTCGTAACCATGTAAATTACGCAAGTCTTTCTAAACACGCAGATATATATGTATATATAAATTAAGTTATTTTATCAGTCTATAAAATCAACTACTTTCAAGGTGTTGAGTGTATTATGATAATATTCAACACGTAAGTTAGTAATAGTTTGGAATGCCCGCTTGTTTCTTCATTATATATAAATATGTGTCACTCTGTATATTGAGTCACCAACGTGATTTCAGTATGTCTTGAAATTTTTAAATATTTCAAAAATTTCAGTAATCGTTACAATGGTCTATATGTCGAATTACAAAATAAGTTATTTTTGTAGAGAAGTAGTGTGAGTTTCGCTCTATAATAAATAATAGGATATTTAGTATTTACTAAAATTTTTCTTTCGCTTGACATGAAAATTCCTAATCCGTTTTCTTCCAGTAATTTCTATGAATTCTGTTCAATTAATTAGGAATTATTTATTAATAATTCTTATCAAGGCATCTAGAAAATTTTTTAAAGTTCTTAGAAAATTGTTTTATCTCACTACTTGATATAATCATTCACAGCATAAGAAAATTTGCTTGTTTTTTTTCTTCATTTGGAAATAGAAACGTACTTCATATGGAAATATTTTCTTATCGAATCATAAAATCAAATAAAACAATTTTCTATTTACATAAATATGCATCTCAATTTGTTTCTTTTAGGTTACCCATGTCTCATACGTGGTATGTAATTATTTCATCTATTTTTTTTTTATTATCGGTCTCATCTATTTCTTATTCAATCTTTCCCTCTAGTTTCAATCAGTTATTGTTGCCGCCTTATCCAACTCGTGAAATTCTCAAAGAAAAACTATTTTTAGCGATTGAAAATTGTGAAGGTTTTGGCATTGAGTGATGCAAAGAAGAAAAAATAGAAATAAAGTATCTCTCTGTTTTCTCGCGTTTTTTTTTCCATTGTGAAACAATTCTAATCATTCCATTTCGTAAAATAAACACACTGATTAGCTTATTTTATTTTATCTTTTAGATAAATAGAAAGTTATAAAATGACCGATATTACAAAATTAGATCTTTATGAATTACTTGGCGTTGATGAAACATGTACAATAAAAAATTTAACAACTGCATTCAGAAAAAAAGCTCTAGAATGTCATCCAGACAAATTTCCTGGTGATGAGGAGAAAAAAGAACTTTTCTTGATTATCAAAAGAGCATTAGAACTATTGACAGATAAGGATGCTCGACAAGCCTATGACGCATGTCGAAAGCAAAAGAAAATTCAACAAGAACGTTTATCACAAATGGATGATAAACGAAAAAAATTTAAACAAGACCTTGAACGAAATGAACAACGAGCATCACAAACAACAACGTCAGTAGTAAATAAATCTCAAACAGATAAACTACGTTCGGAAATCGAACGTTTAAGGCGTGAAGGAAGCCGTCTTGTTGATGAAGAACTCGAAAAACTTCATACTATGTTTGAACAAGATAAATCAAAATCTTCGTCGAATCATGTACATATAATTATTAAATATCGTCCAAATACTCAACCATATACAGATGAAGAACTTCGACAAGTCTTTATCAAGTATGGAAACATTTCAACAATTGTTAATGTTAATGTTAAACGTGCATTAATTGAATTTAATAATGCTCATATATCGAATATAATTGAAAATGAGGAAGGTTTAGAAGGACGACCGTTTGCTTCCGTTAAGATTCAAAACGAAACAAATAAGAAAACAACAAATACAACTTCATCATCATCATCATCATCATCGATTAAAAAGCAAAACGATTTGATAGATTTAACAAAACCTGAATTTGAAGATCTTGAAGCCATGATTTTGAGAAAATTGGCTGCACAAACATCTACTTCATAAATTTATATATTTTTTCCTCTACTTTCTAATAAAAATAGAAAATGCAATAGATGTATTAGATTTAATGTATGAACAGTAATTATTTAGTGACGTTCAATACGTGATTTTTTTAATACTTCATATGTGACCTATTTACACATCATATTCAAAGTCCAAACAAGATTATTGAAGTAAAGTGCAACACTATATGTCATGCGAAAAAACTCGTCGTCAATTTATTTACTTTCTATGGCAGATGGAAAAAATTCAAAAAGAAAATACTTGTAAAAAACATGAGTTTTCGACTGCAGTGTATTATTACAGTGAGCTTCCACAAACACTCATACACCTTTCTCTTTTTTCTTCGGTTGCATGTAGGCACAAATACACAGTACGTATTCTTCTTCTCGGCGGCATCATAGAAAAAGAAATGAATAAAAGGAAAGAAGGAAAAATCTTTCGAGTTCCGTCTGATACCATAGGTTTTTCTTTCTTGCTTTGTATGTGTGTGTTTGTGTGTGTGTGTGTGTGCTGTCTGTCAAAAAAATAACAAACTTCTGGCTTCTATTCATGCTCGTCTGTAGGAATATATTGTCACAATTAGCGCGGCAATCCTTATGTGTATATTTATACGACTAAATTATCAAATCCGGTAGGCAGGTAGAAGGAAGTTACATTGAAGTCAAATAACAATAACTTCATGCACGATCTCAATTGTTACAAATACATAAATGAACCGTCCTTTTCTTCTGTACATTTAGTTACATCATCCGATAAATTGAATAGATGAATTCATTGGAAAAAATGGAAAAACAACAACAATGACAGCAGAATTCATTGTTTTTATCCCTTAGTGTGCCTAATATACATATAATACACACAGTAGGAGTGGAAATCGGATTGAAACAATGAATAGAACATTATTGTTGTCGGATTTGACAGAAACAGATGTGACAGTCTCCCATATCATCATCATCACCATCTTCATCAGTTGTCGACATGGATGTCGGCTATGCTTGTGACATGGCAGACATCATGCTGTAATAGAGAACAAATGAGAGAGAAAGAAACTGTCATATTTGAAGATGTTCATACTGTTGACGAGTAGAATACCAGTAGTGCAACGCGAGAGAGATTGGGTGAGAGAGAGAGAGAGAGAAAGGGAGAGAGTGCGAGAAAAGAGAAGCGTGAGACGACAACATAGTTTCCGATAATTTTTCATCATTTTCCTTTCTTTTTTCTAATATAATCAAAAAATGTTCGCATGTATTCCACACATATTTTAGTCTCTTTCTTTCTTTAATCAAATATGGCAGAGTCGACATCACCACCAATATCTCGTTCACCGCATAGACTTGAATATACATCTTGTATTGAGACATCTGTATCATCGTCAACATCAATGCAAACGTGCGGAAATATAAATGCTCATTCAAGTTTTGATTTTATTAGTCAAGCAGGTGATTGTGATACTTCTGTAACAAGAAATTGTGAAAATTATACTCAATCTCATCGAGTACTTGAACGAGATTTACGCCGACTAGATATTGATTCTAATAAACATACTATTGAAAAAACGAATAAAAAGTTAGCTCGAACCGAATCAATTTCATTACCAACAACACCGGTTGAACAGATTTCTGCAGCATTTAATCATAAAGGTCATCCATTATTGTCACGAACATTAAATCATAATGATAATAACGATGAAAATGAGCAACAAATTCGTCTTACATCATCAACAAACTGTCGATTTGCTGTATGCGAACAAGTAGCTGTTGAATCAATATCCAATTCTGAGAGGTGAGGTAAAAGAGGAAAGAAGAAGAAGAAGAAGAAGAATTATTTACCATCTATATTGTTAATTTATGGTAAAACACTTTAATAGTAAGAATCATAATAAACGCATTCATTGACTAGCAAATATAGGCATAGAAGAAAAATATTTTTTTCTGACATGCTATTTACTTGTCTTATTTCTCGGACATGTAGAGATGATGTATAAGCATTTGAAGTCAATAGAAAGAAAATTGATTGTCAAATTCTAGGAACAAACTAACTTGCACTTGCCATAGATCAGGAGAATAGATAAGAATAAATTGACAGAACAATTTATAATATTGAATTTCTAATTTAAAGCAATATTTATCGACATTAAAAAAACATATAAATGCACTGCTAAATATACGAGCCTAATTAGTTTTAATTGAAGTTCGATTAGATGTTTTTATTAAATCAGATTGTCAATGTTGTTTCTAGAGAGGAGCAATCCGCTTCATCTTCTTCTTTATCATCATCATCAGAACCAACCGCCTCAATTCCGATAGGTGTCGATTGGACTGAGCAAGCACATCCAATATCACACTGTTGGTTTCAATACACTTTAAATGATCCTTCATCAGCCCCACCATGTTCTTTTTTGTCCTGTCAAAACCCGAAGCCAACACTTCTATTGTCACTCGTACAATGTGAATCATGTTTAATTGTTGTACATACTCATCATCTTTCAAACTTACGAGCCACAAAATCAACTGTCACAAATTATGTGCCACCATGTCGTCCATCATTTTGTGATGATAATGAACACGATGAAAAAATTAAACAAGATCGACATTTTTGGTCTAATGTATCAATACTTTCAAAACCTTGTGCCTTTTGTAAAAGAAAATCGATGTCAAGTTCTCTATTTGGTAATACACGAGCGTCAACAATGCCAACATTAGATATAATGACGAAAGGTATGATTTATAATAAAAGTCCAGTGCCTGGTAGTCCGCAATTATCGGCACCAGCAGGTGGTCTTCAATGTTTATGGTGTTCCCGTAGTTATCATAGACAATGTTGGGAGCAAATATCTAATCAAGACGAAAAAAATAAATGTGACTATGGTGTATTTCGGTAAAGTCATCTGAACAAGTTGATATGGGTCTTACTAGTTTTTAATGCATTTCGTTTCTACTTTTAGCAATATAATTGTTCGACCTCAATGGATACGTCGTATGCCTAATATGTCATGTAATTTTCGTGCTCAATATCCTTCGAATCATCAAAATGAGGCAAACTATACGCCAGTACTTTTATTTATAAATAAACGTTCTGGTGGTCAAAGTGGTGAAAAAATCTATCGTAAATTATTGCGCCTGTTGAATCCTCGTCAAGTATTTCTACTCGACAATGATCGAACTATAATTAATGCATTAGAGATCTATTCATCATTATCAAATATTCGTATATGTGTATTTGGCGGTGATGGTACTGTTGGATGGGTACTTGGTCGCTTAGCTGAATCATATCAATCATTAAATAATCCACCGGTATGTATATGTCCACTAGGTACAGGTAATGATTTATCTCGAGTGTTATCATGGGGTGAACAATACGATCCGAAACGTCTATTATCAATATTAACACAAATTCCTAAAGCACAACCAATAGCACTTGATCGTTGGCAAGTAGCCATGGAACAAATGGATGTAACAGATTCAAGTATCAATACGACAACTGGCCGAAGATTCTTATCGTTTTTAACACATCCAAAATTTATTCGTGATACTAAACGTCCATCATATCAAAATCATCGGACGTTACCAAACACACGTTTTATAAATTATATGAGTTTTGGTTTAGATGCAGCCATAGCATTAGAATTTCATGATAGACGATCACGTGATCCAGCAAAATTTTCCTCGCCCTTAAAAAATAAATTGATGTATTTAAATGAGAGTCGAAAATATTTAAATGATTTTGCACGTTCAAAACTATGGAACTTAAGTTCTTATATGCGTTTAATTTGTGATGGAGAAAATTTAACTGATTCAATTAAAAATTGTCATACTCTAATTGTTTTAAACATTCCTGGTTATGCATCAGGAACAAATCCATGGGGGAAAACATCAACAAATTCATCAGCATCCCCGTCATCGTCACTTTCAGTTACAATACAGAAAGATTCCGATTCATTCGAGCAAATTTCAACAAGTTCAATTGAAATGAACGACATACCGGCGAATACACACGAAGTCTATGAAGTCATAACATTAAATGATTTTACAAATGATCAAATAAATTCATCATCATCAACAACCGTTACGACTTCAGCTGGTCGTTTTGAAGGTCAAGATTTTGGAGATAAAAAAATTGAAGTTGTAGGTTTAAGTACAACACATATGGCTACAATTCATATTGGTTTTCGAGGCATGCGTATTGCCCAATGTAATCAGTTACGTATTGAAATATGTTGTCCTATGACAGCACAAATGGACGGTGAACCATTCTATTTACCAGAAACAGTTGCTGTAAATATCACACATGCTGGTCAAGTGTTGGTATTACGAAATGAAAACAGATAAATTAAACTAACGAATTTCTATTTATAAATACATATTTATTTTTTTTTTCGTTTGACTACAGAAAAAAAACCAAAACAATTTCACTTTTTAATACTAATCTAAGCTCACAAATAACAAACTCGTTATTCTCAAAATTCTAATATTGATTTTCTTTGTTGTTTTATATATTTTATATTAATATGACGCTAAATTACAAGGAAAGATAAATATATGTCACTCTAAAACGAGATTAACATCATGAATGTATTCTCAAAGACTAGAACAATTACGTTAATGATAATTTAACGTTCAAATGATATCTTGTTAACCTAAATATAATTATGCTGAAGTCTTGATGGAAGCACATGCCCTTTCGAACCGGCGAACATCTCAACCTTGAATAAAAATAATAATGAAGATACTATTAAATCTGAAAATAATTATGGCACGACTTCTATGAAATAAGTGTTGTTGAAGCACTATAGAAAATGTTTGGAATGTATTAACATTAAATTTTTCAGCTAGAACATGATTAAAATAATAGTTGAACACGTAAACAATCAGCGGACATTCATAACAAAAGATTACAATCTTTGAATCTTGATAAAGAATCAGATACAGAAATACTCCAATTTCCTGAAGCTGTTTTCAGAGAGAATATTATCAGCGCATGGATAATCGTTATTTCATGTTATCTTATTAGCGCAATACTTTTATTTTGAAAACAGATAACTATTTAATAACTTCATTTAATCTGTTTACACGAGCTTCTTGAAATCACAATGTATTGGCACTAGTTGAGAGCAAACAAAAGTAACATCGTCTTATCTAAGTACGACAAATGATTGTTCTTATTAGATTTGATTTGTTTATTATCATTCGATAATTAACGATCTATAACAGTCAAATAGAATAAAATAAATCTCTTTTTATTTCATAAAGAAGTCATAATGATATTTACTTATCGATGTGAAAAATAAGATTTCTAAAACAAAATATTTCATATTTTACTATGTTTTGATGATGTGCCTCAAGTATTCTCATGCATTAATAACTATTCGTTTGACATAATGAAATTTGTTGAAAATTCTTGATTAATTAAAATACAAATTGATCACAAAATTTTCAAAAAGATGTGATAAAAAGCAATCGATTACATATACTCAAATCTAATGATGTTCAATACAGTCCAGAAGCTAAAGATCTGATAAATAAATGACTGACAAAGACTACAGATCGTTGTTTCATTCGTTTTTGTTTCAATGCATAATCCATGGCTTAACATTAGAATTCTAAGCCTTCATTGTGTTCTTTATTTTACTCATTAATAGTTAATTATCATGCATTAGAAAGTTATATAATCAATTCGATATGCATAAATTATTAATCATATTGAAATTTTCAAATAAGTTTAAAATAAGTCAACTAAATATACCACGAATAGTAACTTTCAATACAAAATTTTAAGATTTTCATGTACGTGCACTTACAGAAAAAGAGGAATAACACATTGTTGTGTGCATGCAAAAGATTTGCATTTACTCGCATGACTTTTTCAAATACTATTACTCATAGGTTAATTAAAATAGTATATTTGAATATTATATTCTATTTGAAGATTTTAAGGAGAAAAAGAATGCAAGCGTTTTTTTTTTCATGAAAATTGTATGATGATTTAAAACAAAAAATTTAACATTCCTCTATTATTTTCTATGCATATGATGATGAATGGATTGTGCAACACAATTCAAGTTCTGATAAGCGCTTGTAGTTCAGTATCAATAATACTTTCTATTACTCTATTGCTTCTATGGGCAGTGTTCAAACATTTTTAGAAAAATCATTATCATCATGAAAATTATGTAATAGATTAATAATATAATGACTTATATTGATTTACATTAAAATCTCATTCATTAACCCCTTTACTTTTGAAGCGTTCGTATTAGAATTGTTCAGCATAGAAGTAGATAGTCACTAACATAGAATTCCTTTTGAGATGAATCACACAACTAAATATGTGAAATTACTAATGAGTAGATTTCATTGATATACCGTCATTATTTGATCGTTTCTTCTTGTAGAGAAAAAGGCAATTTATGATAATGACTATACATATATTAAACGACAAATCATGTGTATTGATAATATAAATTTCACATCATTACTAATCAAACATTGATTGTAAGAGTATAATATTGAAATTTAATTCGAGTTAAAATTAACAAATTAAAAAACCCAGAAGAAAACTCTGTGAATTTTTTTCCTCTCACTCAAAGTATGGATGCTCATCAGATGATTCATTGTATTCTGACGAATCAATTTGGTATCAAAAAAAAAATAATTTTCTCGGTACATCTTCAAATCATCTATTACAAATTTGTGTTTCATCATATTTTTCATCTATTCATTTTCTCTATTAAAAATAATTTTTACATTTATTTTCTCTCTCAATCCGTATTGGGCTAGCGATACTATGAATTAAAACAATTGTGTGTGTGTGTGTTTTATTCAATATAATATTTCACGCAATCTCATTTATTTTATGTCAGTCACCATCATCGTCAGATGAATAATCATGATTGCACATAAGATTCTCTTCTACAGGAAATTTCCGATTAGTCATGACTAAATGATTGATTTTCTAGAATAAATCATAGTTGTTGCTTCTTTTAAGTTGATTGATCTTAGCTAAATATTAAATGAATAGTAACTGAAATAAGAATTGAACAATGAAAATAAAGAGAAAAAAAAATATATATATATAAATATATTCACAATATCCATATAGTAAAGGGAAGAAAAGATGAAAAGAAAAACATAACATTTTAAATACTTATTTTAGCTCTCTCAATTTTTCTTCGTATAGAAGTAATTGTCCCATGAAATTTAAATTTGGTGAAATAATTGAACGTTTCTTCCTAACAAAATCATAAGCATCATTCATACTCATGTGAGCATAACGCATTAAAAAACTAATAACAATAGCGGGCGATCGACTAATGCCAGCAACACAATGAACAAGAACTTTCTCCTTATTGTCTAAAGCATTGCATATAAAGTCATAGGCTTGATGAAAATGATCGAGTAGATTTTGTTTTTGTGTATCATCCGCCGGTATATGATAATAATTAAATTGATCAGAATAATATAAGGGCACATGAGATGTTACATTAATGATATGTTGAATGTGTTCCGATGATAGTTCTTCAATATTTCTAGCATTTGATTCACTGCCAATATATAAGCCATCGATAATATGTGTCATCGGATAATTTTGAAGATCTAAGTTTGATAAGTTAAGTGTTGACGATGATAGCAAATCATTGGCTGGCAACGAACGTGATTCAAGTGGTTCACATAAACTTGGGTAAAGATCCAGAAATTGATTGAATGAATTTTTAAGTATATATATGGGTGGATGTCTTATTGTGAGACAACGTTGAATTTCTTCACATGCACATTTTAATCCTATTGATAATTCGTAATGATTATCAATATGATCATCATAAAGAATTATAAAGTCACATGCGTTCAATTGCTCTGTATCAATATTTGAATGTTTGGTCGGATTAGTTTTTAAACGTTTACGAGAAATTCTATCAGAAACACGAAGTAGATGAGATTTATGAATACGATTTTCACTATAACGAAAAGGTGAACCACAATCGAAAATAACTATTTGAAAATTCTCTCTTAATTTATCAGCTAATTCTGATGAATCGATATAATGAATAGATGATGATGATGATGATGATGTTAATGGAAGTGATGCAGATACCGTTTTAGATATGTCTGGAAGAGAACTATTTTTCGGTGTCAATTTCAAAGTTTGAGGTCGAAGACGTTTAGCTCGTGGTGATCTAAGAACAGGTAATGAAGTAAATTTCACCGGTGATAAATCGTTGTCATCGATTTCTATGAGACGACTAGGTGATGCCGATGGATGACTGAGACATGTTCGAAAAAGTGGAACGGAATGATTGGCTGTTGAATCTGTTTCAAGTAACGTTGTCGATCGAATCCGTGTTATCGGAGCTAAATAGAGGTATAAATCAATAAAATCTTTAAATTTTTGACAAAAAAACATTTTTTATATTCAAGGACACCGTGTATAAAAATCTGTTTTATAAGTATTCTTTTCATACTTTTATTAATATTATTGTTTGAAACAGCTTGTGTCGAACAGCTGTTGCCAATCAGTGTCCTTATCACTTCTTCGTTACTATTATCGGTACTATTTTGATTGAATGGTCGTTTTTTTGCTAGTTCACGATCCCTGAAGAATGTTGTGGCATCCATTGGATTATAATTAGTATTCGCATTGAATGAACATTGTCGATTTATTTTTTCGAATGAAGATGATTTTGTTTTTTTCATTGTCGTCGTTGTCTGACAATACATAGCTATTAGTATTGCATCATCAACAAAACATGTAGCCATGAACAAATAAGAAAAGCAGATAAAAAATAAACCAGAGCGATCTAGAACATAGACAACACAGAAAGAAAAACAGAAGTATTATTCATTCATATGTTTCTCTAAAATCATTTCAGTTCAAACTATATAGCTACATGATTTCACAATGACCTTAATTTCATACACGAAGAACAAGAATAAGTCTTTTCACTTAAAAATAAGCAGATGTCAGAATGATTACGCAACAAAAGAAAAGACAAGGACACATTTTATGATGCTTATGCCTATTCAGGTAATTGTGATAATGAGTCAGGAGACAAAACATTATTCACTTAATTCATGTCTTAAATATATATATTTATATATATATATATATATTTTTATGAAATATTCTTCTGTTCTGTTCTTTTCATTCTGCCACTTGCATATACATTGTAACAATGATTCATAACGCTAAGTTCATTGCATAGTATTTTCGTTTTATAAGCTTTCTAAATAATTTATTGTGATCATCTGGGAGTTTTATTAATGAAAATCTTGATATTTTCTTAAAAAACAAGATAATATTGAAATAGAAAACTATCAAAAAGAAAGAAAAATGATTCATTTGCATTTCTTCCGTGCCACTTTTATTGACGTCATTGTTATTTATATATCTCATATCACAAAATGGATAGCAAAGAATACAAAGTTCTAACTTAGCACATGAATATTCTATTTTGTTCTTACACAATCAAATTCACATATGAATCATGATTATGAAACATATCATTGTTAACTGTGCCGTAGAAAAGTAGAGTGTAAATTGATCACGAAATTTTGAAAAATTAGAAGATAATCGATGTTGGACGAATGGAGGAAAACTTACATGGATATCAATAGTTTAAAAAGACGAACAACGATTCATCGTAATGGTTGTATATGAAACATATTTAATAATAACTTGATTAAAGCATATATCCAAGATAGTTAAGATGGCCGTCTTCTGATTGAATGCTTGTAAGAAGAATCGTGTGGCTCACATGAAATTTGATTCTCACTGAGGCTATCGAATATCTAGAAGTATTAGCCAATAGATCAAAGAATAGTACCCTTATCATCAATGGATTCGTATGAAAAATTTATTTTCAAAATAACACAAGTAAAAATACTTGCAAAAAACAAATAACTGCAAAATGAACTGTGATAGTTATGTTTTCGCTTCAGATAAAATCAGATGGCATATTCAACTTCAACAAACATCATCCAGAAAAAAACATGAGTTGATTTATTTTTCACTCATCTGTTCAACAAAACATAAATCCAAAGATCTTCTTTCTGATAATCTATATGACGAACAAATGAATTGCCAAGCAAAAATAGATAAACGAGACATTGTGAGGATTCCTATTTTCATACAAGTAAATTGTAATAGTACATGCATCATAGTACACTTGAGATACGTTCCTAAGTAAATTGTAATAGCATGGTAACATACCGAAAAATCGTATATTTTATACACTTATTAGAATCGCGAAAATTCTACTATTTGTACTTTCTATCGGAGAATAGAATAAAAACAAAAATATAGGGGAGCTTTTCGCACTTCGAACTTTGCTTTGTAATTAAGCAAGTACAAGAAATAATAGGAAAATGTTGTTGTTTTCCAATAAAAAATTTGACAATCCTTTGAATGCATTCTTGTTTGGTGGAACGTATAGGATATCGCTGACTTTCATCTTTTTTCATCTAATCTTAGTGCTTTAATTTCTCATTAGTACATACGATATCGAATTTTGTTGACTTATGGACAAAGACAATCATATAGTTTCATTATGTTGTTTTTCTATAACAATATTTTGATAGATACAAGGAGGCTCGTATAAAAGGCAATGCTAATCTTTAGTATTGCTTTATTTTTGGGCTGGTCAGACAATACAGAGACAGTACTATGTTAAGATTGATTCCCATCCTAACTTTTTGTATATTCCTCTCATCGAAAGTTGTTGGTGCGCAGCAACTATTATCAAATACAAATGATGAGTGTAACGCCGAAAAAGCATCATGGACACCCTGGTTTAACACACAAAATCCGAGAACAAGCAGTGGCAAAGATATTGAAGATATTTCATTGATTCGCAAACTATACGCCGAAGCATCTCGATGTGATACTGTTTTCAATGTTGAATACTCAGTGTTAGGTAAATCGAATAATGATACATCACTCTATCAAACATTAATTAACAATAATGGTGTGTTTTGTATGGGTTCTTTAACATCACCATGTCCAGATTATAGTGTTCGTTTTTGTTGCCCAATCGAGAGACAATTTACGCCACAACAATGCGGTCAAACATTTCGTCAACCACATTTGAATTCTCCTCTTCGTATCGTCAATGGCTTTGAAGCGGTCCCACATTCATTACCATGGGCTGTTTCATTACAATACAGAGGTGTACATGATTGTGGCGGAGTGATTATTGATCAGTGGCATATATTAACAGCTGCACACTGTCTGGATTATTCAGATGATCTTAAAAATTATTATGCTCGAATTGGTGCACACAATCGCTTATCATCTGGACAGCTGATACCTATTGCTGCACTGTATTTACATCCAACATATGATGAACCACGTTCAACAGATGATATCGGAGTAATACGATTGGCTGCGCCAATAACTTTCTCACAAACTATTCAACCGATTTGTCTGGTTGATAATGTTAGTCAAATCATTTTTCTTCCTTGTCTTTACTTCTCGAAATAATACGTGTTTGTTCTTCTTCCTATAGATGTTAGAGCCACCACTTGATGCAACTGTTTATGTTGCTGGTTGGGGTAATACTGTACATCAAATGTGGAATAGTTCAAGTCCAGTACTGCTTCAAGCACGACTTCGTGTTATTTCTGATTGTTCAATGTATTTTGCATATGAACCGGACAAACAAGTTTGTACCGTTCACAATGGACCGGCTGACATAGATCACGGGTTAGTTTATTAATATACGTTTCTTAATTGTCATTACTGATAGATGCTTATTTAGATCATGCCAAGGGGATAGTGGTGGTGGTTTATTGTATTTTAAAGATGGTCGTTGGCATGTTGCTGGTGTAGTTAGTTATGCTATTGGATGTGGTCGACAAGCTTTTCCGACAGTATTTACGAAAGCTGCATCCTACATTAATTGGATTCGATCGATCATCAACTCTCCAATTGTGAATTAAATTTTTGTTTTGTCAACACAGTACTAAAATAAAAAGGAGTTCGGAGAAAAAGATGATGTATTGCAAATGTAATTCTGTACAGTTCTATACCATCCTATCATAAAGTAATAGAAAAGTTGATTTTCTGCTCTAGATAAACGTTTAAGTATGATTGATTAGAATTACCTGTATCAGTAGTGAGTCCTACCATACTATTATCTTCATTAATTGATTTATCAATGGCGTGATGTTTGCTCGATTCCCATTGAATAATGTTCGATTCTATTCCTAGATATAACCTTCTATCATCAGTGTTACTTGCATTAGTCCAGTTTCCTGCAGAACGACGAATTTCTGCATTTGTAATAGCTCATGTCATTTTATTAGGTGAGCAGAATGCGATGAGTTTTTTAGCCAGTACCCAACTGGTCAAAACTAGAATTGATCCATATGTGAATGTCGCTTTACAGTGTCATGGCATAGTTTTCGATTTTGTATTTTGCATGATAGCTCATTTCACTTTTCATGCATTCCGATTCGCACTGCACGCAGTCTCAACAATTGTCAGTGAATTTCTATGAAGCATAAATATTCTTTTACGAAAACAAAACTATTTCTTCCTATAGTTCGCCTGATGGTACCATATTGCTTTGGTCAACTATTTCTTTTATCTAATTGAACTAAATATAAAATTGTCAATACTTGATAGGCTCTTTTACAGTAGTAGTAGAAACGATTCAAACTTTTCATTAGAAAGCAGGTAAGAATATCCTTAAGTTGCTGTTGTACGAAAGCAGATCATCGATGTGCTCAATAGAACAATAAATTAGGCGTAGATGCAATTTTAACTTAACTTCATCGAATATATCGTAGTTAATTATTGCTGCTGGAAGAAAGAAAAAGTTTTACATCGACGTCCAACTTTGTGACTGAATTCCAGCAGCCGACTATTCGATAGACTTAGACTTAGGCGGCCACACCACGATCAACTTTATGAGCGATGGGAAACAAATAATAGTAAAACGTTGCTTGTGAAAATGGCGCCTGCAATATATGTAATGAAAAATACATGTCTTTGTCTATATTTTTTCAACTTTTCTTCACTTGTCCCCCGTACTTCAAAAAATCTCATAAAAAAGTTTCTTCTGATTGGATCATGAAGAGACCAAATGAAACCACACCCACACACCAATATTCAGTATTATTTCTAGCAAAGATCCATCAATCTACAGAAATATTCTTTGGTTAGTAGCTCATAAAATTCGAGAAAACCATGCTTCCCTACAAGTTCAAAAACACATAGTTGAGTTTTTTCCTGAACCATGAATAAGCTTTACAAAAAGGTGTATCTCTTATAATAAAATGAATTACTGCATACTAATCGTCGAAAGACAATGATAGTCCTTCCATCATCTTTATTCTTACTATGCAGGTGTTTTCGTGTTGGATACTTTAAAAATATAAGATCTTTTCGAGTGTCTTACTTTCTGAGTTTTTATCTGCAAGTTGTATAACTTATTGTGACGTGTAAGTAGTGTGAAAGTTATAAATGGAACAACTGTAAAAAAGTGAAATGTTCTGTTTATAAACGTCAGTTAACGAGGTCGAGAGATCTATGGTCACATCGAGCTTACCTTTTTTGAATTTCAACAAATTGACTGGCTTCTATTGTAACGTGAAAATATCGAAAGGATATAAATTATAGTTGAAGTGTAAACAAGTTGATGTATAAAAATGACTTTCTATAGTAGGGTCGCATATCTCGATATGAGCAAGCGTCTTCTCCTTCAGTACACATTCACTATGAATACTTAATTACGACACTAAATTATGAAATAACCTCTTTAAGAAAAAATCTTTGTAACGGAAAATATGCATAAGATAGAGAGGAAGTGATAGGAGAAGGAAAATGTAGTCTATCATCCATACCGTTTCTATGTAATGAGTCATTATCAGCAATGATAAGCTGAAGTAAAAACGTTACCATCATCATCAATAAATAAGTTCACTATATACTGTCAAATCAGCGGTTATGTTTACGTCGTACGGATCGCCAGTTTGTATGTGATATAGAAGGAGAATATCATGAAGTCAGCACAGCTTGTAATCACATAGTAATTGATAATGTTCTAGCTTTCTTGAACTGATAAAGAACTAAGATAAAACATGTTTCAATTAATGGCAGAGTTGTACCTTTTACAAATAGCAGAAATTCTATTTAATATAAATATTTACTCTTACCTATTGCAAAGTACTCCTATCGAAGATATTTTATTTTATACAATGAAAAAATTCGGAACTTGTTTTTCATCAAGTTCAATGATAGAATCTTCATATCAAAAATAATAAGATCACCAATCATTAAATTCGAAAAGATGCCCTACACTCTAAAAAAATTAGTTTTGAGGAAATTTAATTACTGCAAAACACCGTGAGATTCTTGCTTCGATTACATGGAAGAACACATTAGAAGTTTCATTTAAAATTAAAAAGATCGCCATTTTATAACCGTCACATCGCAATTTGTACTTAAAGACAAATCAGTAATTGTTTCTTTTGAATTAAAGAAAATTATCTGTGAGAATTCAATGCGTCGTATGAAGAATGTTTCACGATTTATCTCTTGATGATATATTCCTAGTTTCATTTTTATATAAAACTAAATCTAACTGATTCAGTTGAATTTCATTTGTTTGATTAGAACATTCTCGTAGGTCCATTGTTGATCAAAATCGCAATACTTTGACGGGTTTTAATGAAAATCATCCGAGGGTGTGGGTGTGATTGTGAGTGTGTAGATAGGTGGATGTGCATCTTGGTGTGCATTTTGATTTCGTTCAAGAGTGCAGTACCACGAGCGACCACACCAACAAGCACACGTACACGCATACCCCATAACCACACATGTCTAAGTGAGAGTAAGTGTATTGTGATGAATCACAAGGTTTATATAGGCTAAATAAGAAGAAAAAAAATATGAAGTTGATGCCCAGTATGAACTCCAGAAGTCAAACAAAATCAATAGAAAATATGAATCAGTTCTCCACTTCGGCATGTTGATTATGATGCGTTCAAAATTCCTGTAGGTAGGCTTCAAGAGAGATGAACAAATATTAAGGATTCTATCTGTGCCATTTTTATATCCATATTGCCCCTTCTAAAAAGTTCAACGTTGAACATTTGAAAAACACCTTTAATTATTAAACAACCAACAGAAGAACCAAGAATTCGATCTTACTCTCACAAATCGCTATCTAACAAACTCGAACACAAAACAATGTACTTTGATCACAGACGGATGGTAAAATTGTTTTCAGAAAAAAGAGAGAAGTTCTGGTTCAGTAAGATATAGCCGTCTTGTATAAGGCATTTTATTGTTCAAATTTTCTTGTTTACTACATGGTGCGTTCAAAAAGTTCCCGAACTGTTTCTATTAAAAAGCAATGCAAAGCGTTCTTGAATTACTACTCTTGTCTTTACATGGCTCATGCAGTCCTGAATCTATAGGCCTGAAAATCTCTGCCATATGAAGCGTCTGTATGAAAAAATACAAATGGATTTTAGACTACTCTGTATATACTGACAAAAAATCATAAAAACCGATCATCGCTCAATGATATATTTTCTTGTTCTGTGCGATCCTGCCTTATTCATACTTGAGAATGTGTGAAGGTCGTTCATGTCATTCAGTTTTCAGTCAGTCAATGCAACTTCTCAATGATATAGCCATTGTGAAGATAGCTTAGTGTTAAGAGATGACAATATGGATTTAAATATAATAAATATTTAAATTCCCTAGGAACCTTATGGTGAAATTAGATCGAATATCATTTGGATAAATACCAAATACTGTGGCTATTTCAAATGAACAGTGCTCAGTATTTCGCATGATCAATCGCATATAACTGATATTAGTTTAGAAAAAGGTCACGTTCTCTGACACAGTATAAATGACGCATTGATCGCATAGAGAACAATCATTAACAATTCTTTATTCGCGTTTGAAACGACGAATTTATTCGAGTGTTGCAGTATATAATAGATCTTTGTTACTGTAAAATACCAGCACGCATTCATAAATTTTAAATGATAACTACTCTTTCAAAACGTGCAACTTTGTTCAAGTTGTACATTTTATAACAGTGGTCAAAAATGAGTTTCTATTTTTTCATACGAACGTTTCAGACAGCAGAGCTTTTCAGGACTATAAATTCAGGACTGCATGAGCCATGTAAAGATAAGAGCAGTAATTCAAGAACGCTTTGCATTGCTTTTTAATAGAAATAGTTCGGGAACTTTTTGAACACATCATGTATTTAGCAGTTCAACTGTGGAAAGGAATCTCGAATCTTCTAATGCGTATGATGTAGTTTCATGTGTACCATGCATATACGCTACAGGAAAATCAATTTTGAAACCATCGAAGAATTTCATCCACTATCTCTGTAGTCTTTTGGTTTCCATCAATCGGATAAATATTCGGTATCTGGCGATAAATGGTGTCCAGTCGTGAGCGAAACTTCATATCCGAAGCGATTTTGTTTTCTTCATCGCTTATGGGCACTGTTTGTTGACGTTCTTTGATACGTCTGCAACGCTCTTCCTCATTCAAATATATGTAAACAATATGAGAAGGTCTAGCAAGATACGACGGCCAATAGATGTGCTCGTCAAAAGATGTAATATCTGTTTGATATGCTAGATGATAGCTAATCGATGTAGGCCAATATCGATCAAGGATGACAACGGTTGAATCACTGTATGAGAGAAGTGCACGGGAAATGTGAATGTCACACAAATGGAAAAATTTTCGTTTGATTCCTTCAACTTGTTTATCGAAATAGGAACGGAATCGTTTTAGTTGAGAAGGCATACATAGTAGGTGACCTGCAATGCTTGAAGACTGTGCAAGTGCGTTCGCTAATGTAGTCTTTCCAACTTCATCGATTCCTAGAAGAAGTTTGTATAAATGCAACATTTACAAATGTTTGTACAAGAAAAGAGGTTTCCATTATTATTCTTGTATTGAAGTGCAAGAGCTCTGCGAGATTATGTGTCATGTTATCCAGCATTAAGTGCGACACTACTCTTAACATATCGTCTTGGTGTTCGACTTTTTAATTATAGAGACATGCGAAGTGAAAAAAACATATCATTTTGATTACCTTCAATATTTATGCACCGAATCACTTTCACACTTGCTTTATCTTGTACATTTGTCAAGTAAATTTCAGCTTCATCCAATAAGACAAGAAATTGTTGAGCATTATCAATGTCCTTTGATGTCTGAACGTGTTCGCGAAGAGCTTTCACTGTTTCCATTGTTATTAAAGTGTGAATTTTCGTGATCAAAGTGCTTTTGAGGACGGATCGTCTTTTACGTGGATTTCTTGTAGTTTTTTCTTCAGTATGGCTATAACACTGCGTCTCAAGTCTTTATCGGTTGTGATTCATATAAGGTACATCTAGAATAGTTTCTTCGTGATAAATCAATTGAAGAATTTCAAAAACAAGACATTTTAACGTGTTCCTAGAAATTCTCATCACGATTGGATGAAAACATTTATACAAAGCTTGTATTAAATTGCTACGAAAATTTAAGTTTTTGTAATAATGTAAACCATGAGAAAACTAATCTGATTGCGGGACCTGACGACGTTTTTTACATGCTAAGAAGCCTTTTAAAATTTCGTTTAGATTTTGAAACTAATGAGAAATCTCTTTGGATCATCGATAAATTATTTTAAGATTCGCTACAACCTCAAGAAACCTCGGTAAATTTTAAAAATATAGAACGAAATCTATTACAGTTTCTGAATCCGTTGGTGCTTATGCAAATATACTATAACAGAGTTATTGTGTTTATTAAACTCAAGATAAAAACAGCTCACTGTGAGAAAAATACGATACCATACGGAATCAAATTTACAAACACAGAAAATCTTTTGAAACTTTTGGATCTTGACTTAAGCAACACCAGCACATCTTTCATGCAAGTAGCAAAATTGAAATTCTTTTAAGGTCCTAACAGTATGAAAAACTCTTCCTTAATTTTTACAGTGGAGTCGATATCTTCATTGGTTCAATAAAATAGGTTTTTCTCTATCAGTGTTCCACTAACACATTAAAACTTCACGTGAAGATAAAAATCGCATTAGCCCATGAGTAGGATCTATACGTAGATATACGCACGCAAATTTCTATGAACTTCACTAGAGAAAAAATTTGTGCAGTTTTAAGCATGTTGCATATGGAAAGGATAGAATGAATTGATGCTTATCCACTTCGAAAGATAGAAGATTTCTGGATTCAATAGAAATTCCACGGTACACGTAAAGTACTATGCAAAATCAACAAGTTTTACAGTGAAACTGCAAAATTTCCAGGGAGCTGAACTAGAAACAAAAATCTAGTGTTTTTCACAGAAAGTCTATGTATTTTTAAAATCTTATCATCCTCACCGAACTTTTATACTTGACAAAAATCTTCTAATATGTCATAAGAATCTTTATGTTTTTGTTTTGGATGAATTTACCTTGGATACTTCACTCCCCAGGGCAAACAACCAGATGTTAAGATCTGATAAGATTCTGCATCTGATCTTGTATGATCTTGTAAGATCAGACGAAAAATCGTATGAAAATCGTAGTCTCTGAGATCTTGCATCAGATCAGACATTCAGATTCTTGAAAGATCATACACATTTATAAGATCTTTGCAGAATCTGACTGTGAGATCTGATGCAAGATCTTAGAGACGACGATTTTTTGTCAGATTCTTGTCAGATTTCACCCATATTCCAAGATCTTGTATGTTATTCATAAGATCTTGTGTCAGAGTTTTCGACCTGGGTCGTTCCATTTGTATTTGAATCCAGTATTGCACGAAACGTACGAAAGTTAGAATGGGTAAAACTGAAATATCACTGAGTGCCGTTATCAAGCCGCAGATAATAACACAACGAGCCCAAAAGAGAGGATTGCTCTTTTGACAATATGAATCACTACTCGTATAATAAATACTTTCCAGAAGAAATATCTTATCAATTTATGACGTCATCAAAAGATCAAGTCTTACTTTGTTGTTAAGTTTTTTACCTAGAGGATTTCATACTGAAAATTTCCAACATATCAAGGGTGTATTTATATAAGTAGTCTCTGATTGATAAAATATCCTTGACTGAAGTTTTGTTTAGCAAAATTTGGTGCTAATAAAATATTATTCAATTACCAATACAAGAACAGTAAATGTATGATCAATTTTATCTTTATGATTAGTTGGAGAAGTGTACTCTGAAAGGATTAGAGGCAAGAATTTCACCAGTTATATGCCTAATTCGATGTCTAAATCTATATTGTTGAAGATAAGAATTCCAGATTACTGATTACTTTCTCTCTGTTTTTCTTCTATTATTAAAGAAAATGCGAGACGAGTTGTGCCAGTAGATCGAAGAATCAATCAAATCGGATTAATTTCTTATATTTGATAGATAGAAAAAAAAGAATAAAACTACTTTAACCACAACGCATAGTGAAGTTCATTTTTAGCTTCAAAATTGTTTTCAATGTAATCACTCATACTTCTTCTATGCATCCATTATTGACCTTGAATGAGTAGAAACTGCTCGATAGTGGCAAGTGTTTTAGGGTGAAAAAATTGTATTCAGCTTTGAAACACCGTTTGATTTATTCATGTGTGTAACTCTTCGACTTCCATCGTTAAAGTACTCGCATAAGTCTATTCGTGATTTTCTTAACTACAAAGATAGAGTTCGCTTGTGTTTTATCTGGTAGCTAGAATGATCTTGAAATAATCAGAAAGAAATTGGGATAACAGGAGACTCTCATCAAAAATTATTTTCTTTTGGCACCACTCGATGTTTCAATTTTCACTCAGCCAGTGACGGTCACTATACAAATATTGCAAACTTCAGCAGTCAGTGATGATATAGAATGAATTTAAATTCCGCTATCTTATCAAATTGGAAGATTCGACTGTCGGGGTTAAATAACCTACTTCGATATACCTCGACTGATCATATCACATGTATTCGATGACGATGGTTGAACAAGCTAATCACGGTTTTCACTTTCTCTTTGTAGTTCAAATGAACAATGCATGTTCTTTGTCACTTTCACTTTCAAGAAATGCAGAAGATTTAAAATATCATCGTACAACCATCGCGGTGGAAGGTAATATTGGTTCTGGAAAGTCAACATTACTTAACTATCTCACCGAGTTTGATTTGTTTGAGGTAAGCAATATTGAAAGGGTAGTTGAACCGAATGTGTTACAGTCATACTCGAAGCAAAACATCGCCCATCTAGGGCTCATAAGCATGAATATGAATGAACATTTGTAGCCTTGAAAGATCGGGGCTCAATAAAGAAAGAGAAAAGTTTAGGATATTCACATTTGATATGAATAATTAAAGCATCGATTCATTGAAGTTAGTTCTGTTGCATTTTAATAAGATAACCATGAGTATGTTTTCAACAAAACTTATCATACGTTCAGATTTCTTAGATATATCTTGCTTACTAAACAACACGCAAGAAATGAAATTAGAGTGTCAAGTTTGATGTAACTTATGTTTTGCAAATGGAAAATATGAAATAGAAAGAATGACGGGTTTGTTTTTTGAAAATAATAACGTCATATACTACAACGAAATAGCTTTATTACCGTAGTTAAATCGGAGGTAAGAGCTTTTTGAGTTTCAAACCTGTTTATAGAGAGTAAAAACTATTAGTGCGTAACCTGCTAAACTATGTTATACTCGAAAAATCGGTGCGAAACTCCAATACTTCTGCTCTTGGAAACAAGTTCGTGAAATATATATTCGATTAGTGAGACAAAAAACGTTTTCTCATAGAACTTTGATAGTGTCGCATTTACATATGGAATTGATTCAAACTTTACAACTTGAAAGTTTATTTAACAACTTTTGTAATACACTGAAAATTTTGGGTCCGATTTACACGACTAACTGAGCATTTCTCATACTAAATAAATTTCTGATGTTATGAAAATATCAGTTTCATTGTTTCATGATACGACTTCATGAACTTCAGAATTATGACGAATACTTATGTATACCTCTTGAAGAAAACGTTTTGATAGATTCATTTAGTAAAATGATTTGCGTGCATTTTTATGAAATCAACTGCTGCTAGTTCAAGCATTATAACTACTCCTGATAGTGTTACGATATAATGCATAACCTCATAGAGTTACATTGAGTATCTTTTATTATCAAATTATTTTCTTCGATTTGAAGAAGAAATAAAGTTTGTGAAAGTTTTTTAGCAAGACTTTCTTCATAAAAATGATTGCCGTCGACTGTTGCTTCAATACATAATTTTGTGCTAAGACAAGTGTAAATTTTTATATAAAAGCAAGTATCTCATCAGTTCACTTAGGCGAAAAATAAAACTTGTTCTCGACTCAGTAATTTCGCTTAGTATATCATGGCTAGTGAAATTAGTCTGTTTGTTCCTGATTATCATCAACCTTTTCTATGCCGAAATGCAAGAGTTAATCGTGCTCATCGTGCTTAACCAGTTAATCTAAAGATGCTAGGCATCGTGAGCAGCTGCTATTAGTAGAATTTTTTCCTCATGCAAGATTCTGTTAAGTAGTAGACTAATCAATGCTGCTTATGGATGCTGATCTATAAAGTCTTATCTTTAAAAAAGAATAAAATCTAGAGTGCCAATATTAAGACACGCAATGTAACAGCATAGTAGAAGTCATATACAGTTAAGACAACATACTTTCATAGTTGAAGTTCTAGAAGATGTGAAAACGATGAACAACAGTTTATGTCCCACTAATACAAATCTTATTCACAAATAAAAGATTAGACGTATCTGTAATGAGCATGGATACTCACAAGTGTGTTAGAGTAGGATATGATCTGTGTCATTATAAATCCCTTTTTACTATGCTTCCATAATTAACGATCTCTCCAAGGATATCTTTCTTCGCAAAACTGTAAAGCCAAATGTTAAGTGATGATGAGAGTAGGGAAGCCATGTTGGAAATTCCGAACACGAGGAACCAAGAAGAGAAAACACGCATATTAGCACGAAACAAGTACAGAGAGAAAGAAAAATCACATGATCTACGACTGGTAAGAGCATAATATCAAAACGAAAGAGATCATTGATAGCAGTATCCGAGGGACTCCACTGATATAAGAAAAAATATTCTGAAATGAATCACGGCCGTTAATGAGTCGTTACGGTAGACAAATAGGATTGCCAATCGATCAAGTATGAAAATGCCACGCTGCACTTAAACTAAAACCAATAGATTCACTATATCTACTTTCGGAAGATCGCAACGCTTCACATTCCTATGTAATAAATTTTCTTACACAATGTTCACAAGACATGAATAATCGTACAGATAAAGAGGAAAATTTCAAGTGATTGCATGTAAACAAAATGCAAAATGATTATTAAATGACGTACACAAGTCAGGCTACAGTAAGAAATTTAATAAGAAACGTTTTTGTACACGACTGTTTATCATATCAGCCCAAAGTAGCGTGATAGGAGTCACGTTTAAATCGATTCTCTGGACAGTATCGTTCAGTTCTTTTCTAGTTTCTGAGAGACAGCACAATATTAAACAAGTCTTTAGATCTTTATTATTGTTGCAGACGGAAGATAGCCAATGATGAAACTCAGTCGTTTTTCTTACATATGATTAAATTTATCTCAATATTATGTAAAATATAACGAGCTATTGTAATTTTTAGATTTTACAGGAACCCGTCGAAGCGTGGACCAATGTTGAAGGCCACAACGTTCTAGTAAGTCATTTTCTTCAATGATGATTGATATCATATTTATATTTAGCAACTGTACTATGAAGATTGTAAAAGATGGGCATTTACTTTTGAAATAATGGCTTTTATGACTTATGCAAAGTTACATGTGAAAAATTATACGAAATCTGTCAAACTCATGGAACGATCAATTCAAGCCGCTCGATATTGTTTCATGGAGAATTCGCGCAATAGTCAGTATCTCAACATGGCTGAGTATAAGATTTTGGATGACTTTTATCAGATGATTACGAGAAACAAAGACTGCCATGTCGACTTAATTCGTAAGTAAAGATTGTTTAATAAGACCATATAGCGAACAGCATTATCGCTTATGAAAACAGACTATGACAATATTTCGATGGTGAGAGATAGAAAGAGAATGAAGATTGAACTTCTTTAATAAGTTTCAATTTTCTAGTTTACCTAGAATAGTGCAACTTTTCATTCCTGCCTCGCATGATTTTGAATGAGTAGATAATTTAAGGTAGATTTTAAATTCTAAGCATAGTACGAATTGCAAAATTCCTTGTCACATGATTGTTCGTTCTGGAGTAAATTCATGATAATATGTTTTAATCAACAATCTGCAAATTTCCATAAGTAAAATACTTCTACAGTCGTTCTTCAAAGTTTCTAAAGTTCTGACAATTACTCTTTACACTAGTTAGCTAGAGTTGCATGGCTTCAAAACTTGTTTAATTAGATAAAAGTCGTAAATTGATACGAATATATTTTTCCTATCGTCTTTGATGTGAACACTTTTTTATTGTTTTTTTTCGGAGACTGAAATTGAATTTTGGTAAGCTACCATTTCGAATACCTAACGAATGCGGAACTAGAGTGAAGCATATTTTTACTTATCGACCAAGCAACTGTATAATGTTGTACAGTTTAATTCCCTAGCTACTTCGATCATAAGCATGTTTTATTTTTCATTTAACTATATGACTTAAATACGCTTAGATTTGAAATTTCAGCTTATTTGCAAACAGATCCAACCCCGTGTATGAATCGTCTAAAAATTCGAGAAAAGAAAGAAGAAACATCAGTCGACACAACTTATCTCTACGATCTGCACAATTTGTACGAAAAATGGCTTTTTCCTATTGAAATTGATGGATCGCAAGGTTCTATGCCGAACGTATTGGTAGTAGATGGCAATCAGACAAAAGAAAAAGTCTTTGAAGAAGCAGTACAGAAAATTTTCAAGTTTTTGGCTACCAGACAAGATAAGTTAGAAAAATGCTCAGCATGAACTATCTCATGAAATCATTTTTCTATCCATGCTGATATTAACAGGATCTAAGCATAAAATACATCGGCAGCTAATAGAGTTGGTTCTTTACAATTTTTCGTTTCTTTTTCCCGTTTCATTGTTAAAACTCGATTTACATCAATACCCTTGTTTTTTTTTGACAATTGTGGGGATAATTGTTATTTCAATATCATTTTACTAACGAGTTTAACTTTCGTCAATTTTTTATAATTTTCATTGGCTCCCTCAATCTTCTTAATATGTGTGATACTGTAAAATAAACAGATCAACATCAAGGAATCTCAAGTTTTAGTATACGCTATGGTATCTAGAATTCCATTAGATTCCCTCCGATTATTTTGAACTTCGTAAAGTTTTTAATAAGTCGATGGAACTCTTTATTTTGATTTCATCTACAGGCATTTGTACGTCTCTTAAAAGCTTACTTCTGATTTACAAAAAGATCGAGTGTGTACTATAATGAGATTTTTTACCACATCAAGTTTCTCGTATATCTATTTAGTTATTCAATTTTATTTAGTGTAGTAAAGATCTAAGTGTATGATCCCATCAGTAAGGTCGTGTTTCAACGTCTCTAGTTTTGATATTCGCTGCAACCAATGAACATATGGTCGCAATGACAAACTATACACAGAAATTGTCTGAATAAACGCATCGTCTATTTAAGAGAGCAACGAATGTCAACCTTAATGATCATGTTTTTTCTTTCTGTATCTGGTGAAAATTGACAATGACTTATTTGAACGCATATACTTTCTCAAGAAAATCTGTACGCTACTTCAGTCGTATTAGTTAGTTTTATTTTTTACTAATATCTACTTTGATATGTGCTAAGCTATTCAAATTGTTCAAAGTATCTATAATCAAGCATGAATACGATAGTAGTTGAAGCGTTACTCTATTTGGAGAGCAGTCATAGACATAGTCAAGTATGAAATAATTCAATAGACAGAAATCGAGGAGATTACCATTCCTCCTCCCTAAAACATGTTTACTCTCTTACGATGAAATAAATCAAGCTGCAACTTCCAACATCATCACAAAGATTTTTTTCGTAAATGCTATCGCTCAATGATTCCTGTTGATATCGAAGCGTATAGAAAGCTCGGACTTTTGTGAGATGAGCACGAATTGATTCTATTGCACTGTGTGTCTTCTACCTTCTTTGTACAACTTACCTTGAAGTAGAATTGAAGAAAATTCAGTGAATTCGTACTTTCTTCTTCTACATAAATCATTTATTTTAGTATTCAACTATTTCAAAATAATTTTTAATCATCAATACCTTTATGAAAAGACAAAAAGGAAAAACTCAATATCAAGTATGAACTTAAACATTGATCAACAAATAGCCGACTCAAGAAAAGTATATTGTTGACATATTTTCTAATGTGAGCCTGCATATTTTTGAAGATGATAAGAGATTTTCAGAACATGTTGACACTCTGAAAAGTTCTCTTGTTTAATCTGAAAGTACATAACCTTCTGAAAAATGTTCTCGACCTAAAGAATGTTTATGATGTCTTCGTGGAAAATATTTTTTCGCAAACGTTCATTCTCCATTGGATCCGTAGTCGATGAAAATGAATTGTAAAATCTATTTCTGAATGTGGATGTCTCCTTTTTATTGGCAAGCGACATGATCAAAGATTGCGCTAAGAACTTTGAATTAAGAAATCGCACAAACAAATGGAATTTTTCATTCGAAAATCAGAAGTATCACTTTAGACAAATTGAGAACTGGACACTCATAGGAACCCTCCGCTGATTATCATTTTTATAGTTATCTTTTAGTTCGTGCTAGAAACTCCTAAATAGATACACGAAGGAGAACGGTTAATGAATTCTTTCATTGAATTCGAACAAACGTGAAACATCTAGAACTATTTCAAGAATACATCATTTTTCGAAAAAACTGTGTTCATGTAAATTTTCGGATTAAAATTTGCTTTTGTGTAATTCTAGTTGAAATTTTTTTAAATTCTTCTCAATCAATATTCTAACAAAGATTCTTCATCGAAAATTATCCAAGAATCATGAAATAATGTCATTCGAGTCTATTTATTTTTGTACGATAAAATACTATCTTGGAAACTGTTTTTTCATGTATATTTGAAAGTATCCTTGAACAAAATTCTGATGGCATAAAGCACGTCGCTAGTGAGATATCAGTTCTAAATGATTAAACTATGATGGGAAACATGAATCTGTCTTTTAATAGTGAGGTAGTTCTAAAATGAATAATCGGTGTAACTCTGCATACGTATGAAGTATTTCTCGAATAGTAAGCTGGACACGAATAATTTGTACTATGTGTATATTTATAATTGTTTAAAACAGACATAGAAAAATAAAAGGTATAAGCATCACAGTTTAGATTTCGATGAGGACAAATTACGAAGAATATGGTCTAATGATCCATGCCAAGGAAGATTTTCTGCAAATGTGAAATGATTCCACCAATTTCTATAAGGCTTCTGAATGGCATGTAGGTGAAGATGATCTATTGAATTGTAAGGTGGAACATGAAAACAAAGAACAAATGAAGAATCCACGGATGTTGGCTCGTCTTCGACGATATCAGATGATGAGAACAAGGCAGGCAAATTTCCTCGGTTAAAAGCATAGTGAGATGGTGGCGGTGAAAGAGACGCCAATGGTGGTCCATTATGTTGCGCGTGTATTCTAAGTTGTTCCATGGCTACCTGAAATAAAAAGTTTATTGAAAAATCTAAGATCATATCAAACTATTTACTTTTTGCATATGTTCAAGCAATGGTCGATGCTGTTCTGTAAGTACTGAAACATTTCGAATATGCTCTAAAGGTACTACTAACAAATGTAATCGTGCAGCTGGCGATCGGGGAATGAAAATAGCACATCGATCATCACGATACCATAATGGATTTGCTGGTGATTCACCTCGTATAATTCGACAAAATAAACAATCAACTATATCATTGTTTTCTTTCGAATAGGTTACACCTTTTTTATTTCGAGTTTTAGCCTGCTCGGCACCCATCTAATAATCTTAAACAGAAGAATTTTATGAAAATACAATAAATACGATCATTCTTCCCGAAGACAAACACAAAAAAAAACAAGCAATAAAAAGAAAAAAAAAATTTATTGAATTTTTGCAAGAGCTGCCGTGCGCCTGTCAGACGTTTGAAAAAGAGCTCGAATGAGTTGTTTTATTTCTAAAGCTGTAAATTGACTAGCAAGTGGTCCTTGTCCATTGAACCATCGATCAACAATATTCTGTAAAGAACTATTAAGAACAAGACATAGTTCATTAAATCTTGTTAGATTTGGTGCTAAACGAGCAAGAATGTTTAATCCAGGACTAAGATCATCTTTAACAAGTATATTTTGTAAGAACGTTGACCATTGTGTAAAAACGTCTACCATTATTTGACATTCTTGTTCTGGAATATCTTCAAGTGATAATGTTTCTTTAATAAGAAGATGACTAACATGATCACATAGATATCCTAGATTATTGAAAAGAAATCATATAAACATTTTACTTTTCTTATTCTTCAACTAATCGTACCAACAACTTTAAAATAGACTTGAGGTGAAAAGATATTTCGCCAATTATGAGTGAGACTCTGCATATGCATAATACATTTATTGATAGCTCGTTTTAATATATCTTGATTGTTATCTTCAACAACGAGATTGCGAAAGGCTATTAAAATAAACAACAATGAAAACATGTGAGCGAAGTCAAACATTTAGCAAATCAATATTTTCGAAACCTCCAATTTCTTCTATGAAAGATGTTAGCGTCTCTCTTTGAATGTCTAATTGAGATTTAAGTAAATTGGCAGCTTGATTACGAAATACAGGAACGTAGTCAACAAATGTTATTGGTTGACCATCGCCTGTTTTTGTCTTTAGATGATAATATTCTTCACCAAGAATAAGACATACATGTGCAACATACATATACGTATTAAAATGTAAAGCTAAAATAGAAATGTATGACAATGCTCGTATATTTTGATATCAATATTCAAGATTGGTACGAGTAGATATTATGCTTTTTCAATATTTTTGAATAAAAAAACCTCATCAATTTAATTATTATCCATTAGAAAGTAGATAAAATTAATTGTTTCGATTTAAGATACTTTAAAAAGCAGATAGAATGCATAATCTAATGTTCAGAGAAACGAAAAAGGTTGATGGTAACACACAATGATCGTCTGATCATTTTAGGATTACGAAGACATTTTAGACGTCGTCAAGAGTGTATTAGTACAGATATATTAGATTCATAGAATCAAATGTATGTGAAGAATATTGACCTGTTAAAAAAGAAAATTCTTCTGCTTTTCGTTCATGTAAATTGGCGTATATGACATGGAATAACTCTATCATATTCCTTGCTGTTGTACAAAAGTGTGCACCATAGTTTTCTGATTGATCAGCTTCTTTTAAAACAGTTCTAATAGATTCCATATACTCATAAACATGTTCCCTGTAAAAAAAAATGTAAATCATATGGAGAACAAACAGAAAATAAAAGTTTGTTTATCTTTACACAATAGTTGTACGTGGAAATCGAAACATATTTGCGTCTAATTCATCTAAACTTATAGTTGTTGATAAAATATTGGTTGAAGTTTCATTTTTATGTTTTTCTTTTGCTAGTTCATTTTGCTTGAATATTTCTTCATCATCACCAACTTCCATAGTCTTTAATGATGTTGTAATTATTCCATTGGATTGAAGTAGTTGTCGACTTTGAAGTAAATATGTGCGGCAACGACTTTTAATTATTGACTCTTCAATATTTCCAACAACAGATGAAATTATACTCGAGATTTGATTAGCAGAAAAGAATTTTATTTCGACAAGATATTTTTCAAATTCATTTACAGTTTTGAGTAACGAACGAAATATATCCATGTATTGAAAATCATTTGGAATAATGTCTAACAGATGTTCACGAATGATTTCAATAAAACTATTGACAATCGTTGATGAGAAGATAGTCATTAGTGGAATTGATTCAATTGATCTAAAGAATAAAAAACATGAGGTTTGGATGCCTAATGTTTTGCGAATTCAATCAGACTCACATTGAGCTCACTTAATCGAATCTCAAAACCGATATTATCCGTTAAAGTCTGAAATCCAATTCGCTTGAATGTGTTTTACTTTATTTTATCAAGTTGAGAGAAAGTGGATTTAATCTGTAATTCAGCATCTAATTTAATTGCACAAGGGAACGGAAGTAGGGGTAAGCGGTTAATAATGGTATCGTGCTGAAGTATGACGTTCATAGGATATCATTGGATTTTCCGTGTGTGCTACGTTTTTTAATCATTGAATCCGACGGAGGCCTACTTGTAGGTTTTTCGTCCTGGGGATCTTTCTCTATCAGAAAATGTTGGCATGCATAACTAAAGGCTTTGACCGACCTCTACAATTGGCATCAAGTGGTTATTAATACTCGGCTTCTTGATTATTAGTGGACGGTTGGCTCCGTCTCCTGAATTCGGATAAGATTTTGTCCGTTGAGCGAAGTCATTCACATTTGTTCTCGGTTTATCTGTGATGTCTTATCGAATACAATTTTGAAACAAAAAAATTGGATCGGTATCATAATTTGCAAGTATTTTTTAAAATATGCATCTATTATGATCGAACATTAGTGTAAGAATCGAAACTTCTCTTATTCAACAAAAAACTCAACGAAACAGAAATATCATATGTATAAAAACTGAAAGACAGACGAGTCGAGCATTTATTTTAATGACTTTTCAAGTCGAGAACCTCTCAACGAGTCCCGATGGATTTATACTAAAGTTTACCGGGATTCCCTATGGAGGGATTATTTAAAGCGACTTGAGAGTGCTACACATACGTCAATCCCTATCGTTGGTATCAACTTCTTTCTTTCGCTACCCCATTTTTCCAAATAAACTTCTGTGTTGTCAGTAAATTGGTAGGAATTTCAACGATGAGTTGTTGACCTGACGACTCAGGTAGAAGTCACAATGTTAGTCATCACTTACCAAAAATTCATATTGAAAATGAACAGTTATTTCTCTTGATTTTCTTCTATATTTTCGTAGCCCCGATGGACATTGGTAAATAAATTCTTATACCCCCTTAATCTCGATGACTCCACGAGAATGCGTTAAAGGATTCTCAAGTAGGGTTTACATTGTTGTTACAATTGTAACATGAATCTATAACTTCGGGATACATTCACAATAGTATAAATTATGCCGTGATCTCATATGTACTATATACTATCCATCGAAAATCTGCTAAACTAGATGGTAATCCAAATCGTATTAACAACGGTAGAAGAAAATATTTCTCAAATGAATTACCTGTCCTTCGTTATTTGAGTTACCATTACTCTTGATAGTATATGCTGATTCAATACGTCGAAAAATCTCTTTAAATAATTTAATGTTTCATTAAATTGTTCGATATCATTTTCTATATTCTCACTATTTTCAATGCGAATGAAAACCATTGTTGTGTCTTCATCGATAGTAAATTTCATTGTTTTCTCAATTAATACATGAATGAATCCTTGAAAACAGTAAGATGCAAATGTTTGAATATTTTTTTCCATGAGTAATTTTTCTCCTTTCTCTTCATAGAACGTACATTTAAACAGTTGATCAAGATAATTAATATTTATTTTCAATTGATTTTTATTCGTTCGATCCACACCATCATTCCATAACGTATTATGTGTTTGATAAATATCTGTACGTAGCTGTCTTACATAGCGTTGAAATGATTCATATAGTGGATCATGTTGTTGATAAAATTTCTCATTCGTATGTGGAAATAAGTATTGATTATCAATTAAATTTTCGATCGTTAGATACAATACTTTCGCATCATTTAAATGACCTTTCTTACATAAATGTCGACATTCTAAGGCAAAAAATCATACGAGCAACCACAAGAGTAGAAATTTACTGAAAAATCGTTTTATTTTTCTATGTTTACCATGAATATGAGTGTGCAATTCAATTAATTGTTTAATACCATCAATAAACTGATTTAAATGATGAACTTGATGATAATTAGAATTAACATGACGAGCATGACTTTCCAATTTTGAATAATCATCAATCTGTTGAACTAATTCTTTTCGTTTTATTTCTAAATGTTCGCATTGTTCGATGAGTTTTTCAGTTTGCAAATTAATTTTATTTATGTCTTGAGTTTTGGTTACGTATAATTCATGTACTTGATTTTTTTTATCATCAATTTCTTGTTTCAGATTATCTTTCAGTACGTTGATTTGATCAGAACTAATGGATTCTAAATAATATTTCTTTTTTCAGATTATTTAATAAATCAAAGTCGACCCTATCTCAATCCAATGGAACGTTCTTCTTTTTTCGAGCGACTAACATGAATGCTACTCACACCTTTCTATTCCAAGACAGTTCACATGCTTACATATGAAGATACATACGCTGTTTCAATTTTCATTCGAATTTATTAAGCAAAAAGCTCGATTAATCTTCACTCAATTTTAAAAAAAATTTCACATGGAACAGTAACAAAATTTTACAAATACTTACCAATAAAAATATTGGGTTATGGATTCTCGATAGAATCAACATATTGTTTTCGTTTTTGTAGATATTACTTATCAATTTCGAAACCATTCTTATCCATTTAGGAACTTTATACTACATATTTACAAATCTCTCAAGGATGTGAAAAATACTATATCGTCAACTAGTATTCTCCTATGAATGGAAACAGGATACATATCATCTAATTTGCTCTCTTTACATGGACTTCATGGTAGCAAACTAATCATCGCCAATTCTGAAATGTTCACCTTCGATTGGTTGCTAGAAAATCTTTGTTTCATACCACTTGTTCGATATCATTCTTACTATGAATAAGTACATAGGAAGAACTGAAACAATCTACGAATTAATCGATGCGACATTTCGATTTCTCGACAATGGGGCTGTCGAATCTTTAACTACACACTATTTCATACTGAATGCAAACTACACAAGACAGCGATATACATATTTCTGCTTCAACGACAATTATCGTCGAAAGACCCAACATAGTTATATGAAAATTGATGAGAAAATTCGAGAGATACATGATAAACAAAAATCAAAACTTACGATTGAATGTTTTAATATTATTTTTTTCTAAAAAATCGGCCAACATCTAGAAAGCAAAAATCTAAATCAATTACAATAAGTTTAAAAAAATCATATTTATCCTTTTTTATTTCTTTTAAAAAAGAAAAGTGGCATTACTATAAAGAAAAAGAAATCACCCTAAGGAAACATTGTATAATCAGAAGCGAGAATAAAATAAATATTTGTTGTGGTTTATTATACGAAAGACTAGATGAATTTCACTGTTCACTTGCTCGATTTTCTAACCATTTTTTGCATATATCATAGACAGCTGTTTGACCACTTTTCTGTGCATCATCACGAATCAAACGAACTTTATCTTCTTTTCCGAGACGAATCGCTATTAAATAAGCAGCACGTAATTTACCAACGGCAATATAAACATTTATACGAGTATCATCATTTTTTATCATTTGTATTAATGTATCTTGTTCTCGACTCTAGAAAAAACGAATGAATACAAGAAATTCAAAGTAGAGTTTCATCTGTTGATTTTACTTGTTCAACATCAGAACCTGATTGTCGTACACAACTTTCAATGATATCGTCATCTAATTTATTATCACTATAACCATTTTCACGAATCAATTGAAGTAGTTGTTGAAGAGAACGATAATCACGGCGTTTACCAAATTGTTCAGCACATGGAACAAATACTTCGGTTGGTGAAATATTAGATTCCTAAAAAGAAAAGTATCGAATATATCAAGAAAAAAACCGATAGATTTTTACAAAAAGAATGTTACATTTATGATTTTCTTAATTAAAGGAAAGATACCAGCCATTGTCTCAGATATTGCTATTATGCCTAGGATAAGTTTAATAACGGATTCCTTTCCATCAAATAATGTTGGACAATTAATAAGAATATTTGAACCATTAGCATTCAATCGTTTAAGTTGTGTGTAAATATAACGTGTTAGTTCTAATTGAAGGTCAATTTTGCTTGTAGCGCTAAAATAAACGAAAGCGATATAATTTATCCTATGTATATGTGAGTATAAACTTTCAGATTGATTAAACTTCATACCAGATCGATCTTCGACATTATTACAAAAGTTAGCAAGAAAATCGTCATAGAACGAAGCTATCGATTCTGAATATAAAAGTATGTATAGAGACGCTCTATTCTCTACGGAGTGAATAAACGAAGGAGATATTGTAGAGGAAAACAAGAAAATAATATCAAGTTCAAGATTAAATAAAGTCAATTCAAAGAACATGTATCAGAACGTTGTCATTTAGATTTTCAAATTGGCAACTTGAACTTTGATAGAGTTTTCGATATTGATGTTATATTATTCTCAAAACTACACGGTTTTATGTTATTGCAATGAATGAATCATTTTGATAGAGTTCGAACGTAATGTATGTTAAACATTTAAACAGACATAAATGAATAGTAGTACGATTGTGAAGAAGACTATTTATTTCTCAATAATATTTTACTATGCACAAGTTAATATTCTATCCGCAGAAGATTGAATCTTCATAAAGAACGCGAATAAAATAATGACCCTATCAGAATATGCAATATGTAGTTTATTCCTCCGCATCTATCGATACTTTTCGTTTTCAATGGAAAGTTTTTCGCAAATCGTATCATATTTAATATAATTTATCAAACGAAATCTGGTCTAAATGTGAGCTTTATAGAAAAGCGTATGCGAAATCATCAATTGCTGACTAGTATATTCGATGTTACTATATATTTAGTATTTTTTGACTTGATCTCGACTCGTAGATAAATCTGAATAAGTGAAAAATATTAATTTATTGAGTTGATTCATTCTGTCGAACAAGTTCGATGCAAAAACCAGACTAGGATTTCTACAGATTCTTCGTTGTTCAACCGAATAAAATAAAACAGACAAAGTTACTAATATATTAGTACTGTTCTAAAGAATATTGATGTTGATTTTAATTTTAATTGATCGATAAGTTTCCTTTGTAATAATACATATGTGTTAATCTAAAATCGTAAACAATGTTCATACCTTTGAATTTTCACTACGGTTTGTTCAGTATCAATTTTTGATTGTTGAAAACATTCGAAAGCAATTTGTAAATACTTTAAACGTTTTTCAAATAAATCTATATATGTCGTTCGATTAGAAGTAAAAATTTTAATCGATGTAAATGCAGCATTTATAAAATCATGCATGAATAACTGTAATTCTTGTAATGAATGATGCATTTCTTGCTCTTTTAAATATGTACACATAAATTTTAAATGATGTGTTAATATATTATTATTATTATTAGGCAATAGTATATAATCAAATAAATATTTTAAATGATTACGTTTTAATAATGGCATATATATATGATCACGAAATAATGCTAATGAAGGTTTATATTCAAATGCTTGTGTATAGAATTCATGACGAATGTAATAATCCAAAAGATGTGCATCGTCACTGTAAGTTGTTAAATAAAATAGAATTTCATCGTGAATAGCTAGAAACAGACAAGAAACTACATCATCAGATTTAACGAATGTAGAGAAAATGCTAACCTTTCTTTGGTTGATCCGATAAACGTGGTATTGTTGAAAGACTATTGAGATATTTTAAACTGGCACGTGTTTGACCAGTTTGTCGAATTTGTTGTTCAGTTAGATAATGACATTTCATTGAATATTTTAATGGATGAGATGATTCAAGATACGATATGATATCATTTAAAATTTTTTCTTGAGTTAAACCACTACGTTGTTGTTGTTTTAACATTGAATCATTTGGATCAGTACTTTTTTGTAAGCATTTTTCAAATTTGTCTCGAGCATCAGTATATTGTCCGATATGAAGATATGCTATTGAAAATAAATAATTAGCATCGAACATAAGTAACATGTCTCTTAAATGACTAGCTAAAAGAAATCAACTGCACGAAATATTTGAATTTGAGAATCAAATAAAAAACGAAGTCAGCGATCATCATATTGAAATTGAACAAATGAAAGATCGAGTTCTCTTTAGTCGAAGACTTTTCACTAACAGTTGCATTGGTATTAGACTAAGACCTTTTCGTCGACTACTAGTCAATTATTAGCTAGAGCAAACAAGTTGAATGCTATACGTATTTGTTATGATGTCACAACATTAGTGATCCTCAGATTTGTTTTCCAATTACTTTGAACTGATGTAGAATAGACTATCTGTGTTTGATATAATTATGTATCTGGCTACGATATTCGATAAGAAATATGTTCACTCATAATTCGGCCCACTTTTTACTAAAAGAAGATTATCTATCTTATATAGTTTGAGTGTTCAATAGAGATTGATTTTCAAGATTCGAGAAAAAGCATCATGTTACTAGAGAAGAGACGTAATGTCAAACTCGGCGAGAATTCTGATTCATTGTCTTAATAACTTATCATAAAAATGTCAAGGATTCATATTGATAATATGTCGCCTATGCAGCATTGAGATCTCAGATTTTTGATACTGTGTATAATATAAAATGAAAAATTCATTTTTAGTGAATTCTACTTGAATGCTAATTTCCGATATGTTGGATTATATACATTGAAAACTCAGATTTCAGAATGGAAAGCTTTCATTTTCAATTACGATGTTTCTATATACTCTTTTCATTTCATTTTTGAAGGTTAAATAATCAAATGCGTTAGTAATTCACTTTTATCAAGATCCAAAACAACAAATGGTCGTTCCTTGTTTTGTCAAGTTACAATCAATCGTAAAGGACTCAACCTCATGTATATGTCTTGGATCATCTAAATCTAATACAAAAATCAAAGCATCTTAGACACTATCCTTTTGATTCGATGAATTCTTATTCACACTGACGATCCATTATTTCAAAAGAAAAAAATTGAATAACTACCCATTCCCCATTGAAACCATATTGTTTGTGTATCTAAATTACATCTTGTTGAAATATCCATAGCTAATTGATATCTTTCATCATCTAATAATTTATTTCGAATTTTTCTTAATGTATCTTGTTGTAAAAGATCATTCAATGCTGGTAATGAACAATTAGCCATATTCAAACGGTTTAGTATATCAACAAGATTATTATATATATCGCATGAAGTTACTAATTTTTGTTGTTCACCTAATTGTTCATCACTTATATTACCTGTCATTAATTTCATTTTAGCAGTAAATAAAAGATTTTTTATGATATTTAAAACTAAACCATAATCAATTTCAATATTACGTTGTTTTGTTGATAATTGTTCGGATAGATATTCACATAGTTTTATTAATAACTTTCCACATTGATATTGATCAGAATGCAATTCGATTAATGATAAACATAATGATATACTTGGCGATTGATCATAATGAAAATCATTACGTAGAATTTCATCTGATGATGTTCCTGTCAATTGATGATGTACTTGATCACTAACAACAGGTAGAGTTGACATATCATCATCATCATCGTCATCGTCATCATCATTATTGTCTTGTTTTTGTCTTGTATCAACTGACAATCGAGAATTTGGCTTATTTGTTTTTCTTAATGAACTTACGCCTGTAAGACTTGAACTTAATAGAAAAGATGGTTCGTCCACAAGAGCCGATGTATTATTACTCAAAGATGTAGCAAGTAGAGGATTATTTGATGTTGTTCCTGATTGTCGATTTTTAATCAAGTAAATTTGACTTATTGATTGTTTCTTAACGGAAGCTATTGGTCTTGATACACTAGAATGAAAGGATAAGAAAATTCATCATGAACAATTCTCTAGTTGAGCCTATGTTCAATTGAAAGATTTCCTAAGAATAAATAAATTACAGTCGTTTTTGATTATTCAAGAATTTTCTTGTCATGTAATCCATTTGAAAACTCTGATCAAAAACGTATACAGAGAAAAAATATCAACATTCTTTTAACTTGAATTTTTGCCAATATGATACTGTTTTCAACAGTATAGACTTTTTGCAATCGTTGTTATGACAAAAATACAAATATTTCTACAGACGAATCTCATCGATGCTTTCCTGTGAGAAATGATACTAAACTATTTTCATCTTTTCTCATTGTATTCGATTTGAAAAAAATTGTTTTATTTTGAAGATTAGTGTAACTTTTTGTCGAGTAGATAAGTAAATTACTTTCTGCTAAGCTTTTCTATACACATTGAATGATCACGAGACAAATATAAGCGAATTATAAATTTAATATTTACGGTCGAAGTTGTTCCTGTTTTCTAGACGTAGTATTTGTTTCTTGACGAGTATTTGTTGTTGACGACGAATTATTTTGCATATATTGATAGCAATCTTTGCATGTTCGTTCAAGACGTTTTTTAATTATTGCCATTTGTTGTGAGCACGGCTTACACACAACACGACCACAACGACGGCAATGATGACGACGATTAAACATTGAAAATTGGGTTTCATTACAACACATACAGATAGCAACTTCGTCATCTGATATCCATAATTGTCTTGATGGTATGGCTGCAGGCACAATAAATTCAGTTGGTTGTCCTGATGTTGTCGTTGTTGTTGTTGTTACTTTAGTTGTTTGTTGAAATGATTCATTAGCATTTGAGCGATTCGTGAATGATGATGAGATGTAATCGAAAAATGATGGTGTTGTTTGTGTTTGAGCTTTGATGGGAATTGAACTTGATGCTGGTGGACTATTGGCCGTTGATGATGATGAATTTGGATCAACATCTGTTATGTTTGAAGATGTTATCGAAGATTTTACTGACATGCGTTGACGTATACTACTGAATAAATTATTTGCACCAATACTATTGTTTCGACGACTTGATGATGATATTTCTTGAGTAGATTTATTTTGATTTACATTTGTCAATAGTCCTGATGATGGACGACGAATCTCAGCTTGCAGGAGAGATTGAACTGTGAGTCCAGATCTAGAGAATATAGAAAAACACAACAATTATGTTTTTATTGTCGTATGAATAAATATATCTTTCAACAACACGAATAGTAAATAGATATAAATCACTTGTTGAAGATGTATCGGATAGATAGACGATATTTATGGTTGAACATGAAGATGTATTTATGATAGTAATAGTAGTGTTAGAAATTTCTTTCACTGAGAGCAGTAAGAAGGGGTCGACTGACCTTCTATCAAGTAATTCGAAGTAATATGACATACAGGTTAGCATTTCAATTAATCTGCTGATGACATATCTTACTTGAAATAATGTAGACAATATTTTTTGCATTTCGACAGAAAAATATTCTCCTCCTACGCTATTTGATACGTCTCGAAAGAATGGTAAGAAATGGAATTGTAAAGAAAAGTATAATGATCTTCTGAAACTTTAATATGTGAATATTTACTACAGTGCATTCTCAATCGAATATTGAATATAAAAAAAAAAAGTTTAATCTCGAATATACTAGCGATGAAACTATTAGAAGTCTCTAGGTAACAATATTTAAAAATGAATGGAGAAATAAGTCGTTTGAGACAATCGAAAACAAACTGATGTCCTCGTGGGAATGTTTGCAATGTATGAAAATATAAATGTATTATGTTTATTGTGTTTTGTTTCTAGAACGAAAAATTCTCTGATAAACCTATAAACGATCAATACATGTCGCTAATGATAAATATATAAGAAGGTCTGTTTTCAAATTCGTTGAATCTATCGATTGCATCATCGTTACCATCAAATTTTATACAATGAATTCTCTTTTAAGGTGACAAGCTTTACAATTTGGAGAGTAGCTAGTGCTCTTCTCAATTGTACTCTAGCAGAAAACATTGTTTGATCTTTCTCTCTTTTTAATATTTACTTGTTTTCATTCGTTGTTTTGTCTTCATTTCTATGTACAACATTTAATCGTACACTTTTTTTCGTGTAATATTCAATAATTCCATCGATTTGTTTTATGTTAATAATATTTTCTATCGAATATTTTTTAATTAAAACTTTCAAAGTTTCAATGCTTAATTTTGCTATATCAATCGAATTATTCATAAGTAATTGTTCAAATATAAGTAATGGCTGTCCAACTAATTGTACATAGGAATCAGTTTGTTCCAATGGTACGCAGTTAAAAAATAAAGCTAAACCAATAACTAACACACATAATTTAGATCGATCATATTGTTCTTTGAAACAGGTTGAATTTTCTTCAAAATTTTCTAACATATATTGAATGAGACGAAATTTAACAAACAATCTTGAAAATGGTATGAATTTCGTATAGATAACTAACTGTTGTTTAGATAAATCTTCAATTAATTCAGTACATAAATGCCATTTATCATTTTGATTTTTAATTGTACCAATAATTTCTAAAATTTTATTTCCGTTACCAATATTTTCTTGTTTCAATAGCCACTGTATATGTTCTTCAACTAATTTTAATTGTACACGATTGATGACATCTTCATCAACATAATTATTTAATAATGTTAACCATTTATGTCCCATATCGAATTGTTTTCCATAGATAAACATGTCGACAACAGCTAATGGATCACGTTGCGAATGTTCTTGTGCATGTTGCCATGTTAAACATTTTTTTGATGTCTTTAATATAGCCATTTCTTCGATTGATGTATTCAATTTATTATCATCCTTAGAAATTTTTTCCATACATTTATTAAATTGTGCTAATGCACTAAGACACAATGTTTTATACACATACATGACATTTAGATGTTCTTGAATCCATGCTGTATAAACTTGATGAGACTTTTTACATGCCGTCAAACATAATTGAAGTAATTTTAAACATGTTGGACCGTCGAAACGTGGCAAATATGCTACTGTTGCATGAACTAATAGATGACCATTATGAATTTTACGTAAATAATGATATGCATGATCAGGTTCAGGTGTTTGTTTAATTAATGTTAATAAAGCAAGATCACGTAAAATTTGAAAATAAGGCGAATGCACAACGAACGATGGTAATAGAGAATCTAAGAGTTCAACTATTTCAGTATATTTTGAATTATTCCATAGTGTTGAACAAAGATAAAGAAGAAGATCATATTGATATGTTAAATCATTTAATACGATTGAACGAAACCATTCATCACTAATCGATGTCGATTCGATTAATGTTGGAGATAATAATAAACTTGTAAAATAATTTTTCAATGGAGTTTGATCACTTTCAATTGCTTCATTATGAACAATAGATTGAACATAGATTTGAAGAATTTGTCCTAATGCAGGAGATTTTTCTTTAACAAATGATATTGTACGAGAATCGATTAGATGACTAGGTAGATTTGTTGTTGGTGAAAGAAAATCTATTGTTGATGAGAGCAGTGCAGCCACTGTTGTAATAGATGGAAGTGAACTTGAACGACGTCGTGTACGATGACCATTGTATTGTTCCAATTGAGATGTACATAGACGATAGTCGAAGGTTATCGCAAAATCAGTTTGTGAAGGAATCACTTCGATTGTTATTGTTCGATTTTCTATAAAAACAATGAAGTCAAAGTTTAGAGTTAACTATCAAGTTTCTTATTTAGCATATTATTGTGTGTCGTCCTTAACTCATCATTGCTACTAATACTGTACTTATCATATTTCAAAATAGTTTAAGTAGTAATAATCTTAGAAAGCGAATATTTTCCATAGATTACATGATATTCAATACATACAGTTGAATTTTGACGAGAAGCATATTGAGCATTCGATCTCAACGACATTTTCAGGTAAAATGAACTTCGAGTTTGTTGTTTGAAAATAAAAAGTTCACTTCCATGCATGGATTAATAAAGAATTAGCACACTACTTGGGGTTGGTTTTAAAGTTTAGTCAACGCCTGGCACTATAACTTAGCAAGAGTTGTGTCTCCAATTTTTGCCTACGATATGAATGAAATCGAAAACAAACAGTCCAAACAAAGTCACACACAAGTTTTTCTACTAGGTGTAACCAATTAGAAATACTAAAATCTATAAATTTGACAGAAATTGTCTTTATTAAGGGGAGGACAGAAGGCTTCAATCCGTTGGCATTATTTCTTGAATCACACAAAAAAGAGAAATAAAACTAATAAACCAAGATTTTGATTTTTTCCAGACTTTTATTATAGGAACCAAAACAATTGTTCTAATTTTTGAATTTTTTCCAAAATTTCAATTTTCAATGATAGTTAACGAGAGACGATTTTTAAAAGTTTCGTAAACCCTTGTCAAGCTTCTTATCTGACATAAGAACATTAATCTGTATCATTGGGCTAAATAAAACAAAAATTGTAGTTCTCGGTGGAAAAATTTAAGCATTGGGGAAACAACTGATTTCTTTGATTTAAATTAATTGATTTTCATCAAAAACAAAATCGGGAAAATCAGAAAAATCAAGGAAATCGGATTTAAATTGTCTCTATCTAGATTCATATTTCGAACAGCTAGAATACCAAATTTTATCATTTAAATCGAATCAGTGATTTTTTTAATTTCAAATTGATTTAAGCCCCCCCCCCCTCAAAAATCGATCATGGCCCAGAAACATTCGAATTTTCGTATGAAAAGGTTATGGTTAAATTTTCAGCCTGCTATCATGATGTTTGGCTGAGAAACGGATATGATAAGGGTAAAAAATAGCAAATTCAGCAACCCGAATTTCTCAATCCAGGTTCACGATATATCTTTAACTTTTTTTTGTTGGAAAGAGCATGTGCACATGGAGGGCAGTGCAGAGTCCTTTTTTTTAATTTTTACATTTTTAGCGGAAAATAGGAATCACAATTTCAATGACTTCAAAAATCCTGAACAAAAAGGAGGGGGGGGGAGGATTAAAGAGAGATGTCTTGTTATATAGTCATAAAGAACGGTTTTTGAAAAACAGAGCTCTGCACTTCCCTGCATCTTGACATGCTCTTTCGAACAAAAGAAAATTTTAATACATCCTATGGAGCTGGCTGGACTGAGAAATTTGGGACGCGCTTTTTTGAAAGTGCAAACTGAGAAAAACAAGAAACAGATTTTTTCGACAAATGTTTTCGATATTTCAGAATTTTTGACGAAAATTCAGTTGTTTTTAGGAGAGCTACCAGAAATCCTCAAAATTTTCTGCAAGATGGAGGTATGGGGTAGAAACCTATATCAATTCTGAAAGAGCGAAGAACGGGCTATCTTCTGGCGCATTCATCTCAATTTCGGAATTTTCCCAAAAATTGACTGTTTTTGGATGGAGGGGGGGGGGCTCCTTCAAATTAAAAAATCAGCTGTTTCCCCCTTGAATTCAAGCGACTGTTCCTTTTAGATTAACATGAACCAATTATGTTTAGATTGAAGTAGAACCTAATGAAATTTTCGAAGCTTTTTTAAACTAATCTTCTTAAAGCTCTCACGATCTTACCATTTATTGCGGATTGCATTTCACTATTAGTAGAATATTCTCCAATAAATTTAGTGATACTGTCTTTCGTTTGATCAACTAGATTATAAAGAACAGATGGCAACAGAATTAACATGGAACTATCTATTTCATTGTTTTTTATTGAAACACATTTCTCAATATAATCTCTCGTTGAACATAGCAATTGATCATTGAGTAATTCGGGTGTCAATATTTTGACGGGTGATGACGAATAAATACAATCACTTAATAATAGACCTATTTTTACATGTTGATAGTTATTCATCGTGGGTGCATATCGATAGATTGGTGTTTTGGGATCCAAATCAAATTTGAGGCCATCAGTAAGAATATTTTGTTTCAAAATATAATATCGTATGCTATATATTGATATTTTTTTAAGTTGTCCAATATCGATACGTGTTGTTAATATAAATAAAAGTCGTTCAAGTTCATTACGAAATATATTTGCTGTTGTTATTTGTGTTAGTTTTGTTCGAACGAGTTCAATATGAGATATAATAATAAGAAAATTATATAAATTTGCAAAAAAACATATACGCTCTTCATTCGTTACTAAACGCTCAAGATCAAGATATCCTAATAATGGAAAAGCATTGACAATATCACTATAGTCATCAAATATCAGTAATTTTTCTATTTGATCGATGGTCATATGATTTTGACCGGATGCTTGAATAATTCCTATTAAAATAAAATAAAAAATATTACTATTCAAGAACGTTTTAAACTTATTTTTCTGGCGATCCATTGAATCAAAGCCTGCTTTAGCTTGCCAATATCATAGAATGTATGAAAGAAAAAAAGGCATTGAACACAATCTATCCTAAGCCGCAAGTAACTATTTTAACACTTCGATGATAGTTTGATCATACGTAGACAAAAAGTCATGTTCCGAAAAGTATATATAAAGTTAGAAAGACTTGCTAATATATGTATTGTTATTCTAGTCGTTTGGTCGTGATGCGTAGTAACAAAACATAAGTTCAACTTTGATCATGATCATGCTAGACAATTACTCGAGTGTTATCGACGCGCTTGCAATGCCATATTAGTATTTCTTGAAATTTTTCAATTGATAATTTTCTCCATTTTAAGAAACGCCTATTCAACATAAGTAGCCTCAATCAAATCATTTACGATAGAAATCAAAATAAATGTCATTTTTCTAAAACTCAATCGAATAAATACTTTCTCTTCTTATAGGAAGATTGCTAAACATGTGAGAAAATCTTCTATTAACTTACTTCTGATAACGTCTAATAATTTAGTGAGTAATGTTCTAATCAATTTTTCTGGATTTTCATTGAACAAACTTGGTTCATTTTGAAAGTCATCTATTTTACTGGCAAGACGTTTGAGAAATGTTGATCGTTGTAATTGTCGTTTATTACTCTCGTTCGATATTGACTGTGATGATTGCTGTATTTGAGATTGTTGGCAATATGAAAAAATATCAATGGGTTGTTGCTGTAATAATGTTGTTTGTCTATGAGAATGTAATGATGATGATGTTATCATTTTATCAGTAAACAATGGACGAATGATACTAAGACTAACAGCAAGTGATATATCAATATTTAGTTTCGACGTCATCAATTGCAATTGAACTAAATCAATATCACTTGATCGTGCAACGATACGATGAATAAGTGATAGTGGTGAATGTTTCAGTAAATCAACATCTGTTGATATGTCTTGTAATGGAAATTTTTCAAGAAGTAAACGAAAATTTTGTAAATACGTATGAAATATTGAAAAATAATTTATATATGACGACGATTGTACTTTTGTTTGATTGGTTGCATTTCTAAATAGATAGATAATAAGATGTTTTTTTGTTTTAAACTAATATTACAAGTGAATGTAATCTTTATATTGGATCTATGATTTCGGAATCATCTATCGATTTTACACGTATGAGACTTCTCATTTATGATATGATCGAATGGGTACACTGCTTATCATTCTACAGTGATTATCTTTCGTAATTGTATCAACCGAATTATTTATTGTGGTAAATGATTTGAATATTTCTTCTCGTGAAAATAATATCTTAAAATACATTTCAAATTTTCTGTGAAACTCCTGAAAGTCATACGGAAACAATAGTCGGATTGCCATTGATTTATATATCGTTTCATTTATGTAATAAATGAAATTACTTATAAGTTCCTGTTGAGTAGGTTAAAACGAACAATCGAATCCATTTTATTCTTCTAGAATCATTCAATCTATAGAGAAGTGAAATGGTTATCAATAAATATATATGTTGGGGGCAAAATTGGGATTTGGTCAAATCTAAGATTTGACCGGACAAAACTGGGATTCCAATTTTGACCGGACAAAATTAGGATCCCAAGATTGACCAGGAATTTTTCGGACAAAACTGGGATTCCAATTTTGACTGGACGAAATTAGGATTTAGTTAGAGATAAATTCCTGATGGTTTACCCTTGGTTAATAATAAACATTTGACTATATCATTATAAATATTTTGTTTCATTGCGCTCTTGTCTCTGAACTTTCGATCTAATAAATTAATATTCTTTTCCAGTTGTTCATAAAAGTTCAATAGACTATTATTTGTTTCGACGGTTGCCGAATTCGATTGGGACAATTTTTTGGTTTAAGGATACTACGTAAATTTATACTACATCTCGACACAACCGCTAGAAACACATTTTTTCTTTTTCTCCAATTCAACTTCACTTATCGTGAAGCACGTGTTTGTTTAAATTTATCTCTAACCAAATCCTAATTGCGTCCGGTCAAAATTGGAATCCCAGTTTTGTCCGGTCAAATCTTAGATTTGACCAAATCCCAATTTTGCCCCCAACATATATATATATTTATATGTGTTTTTTGATAAGTCGATTGTAAAATTGTTGTCGACACTAACTTTGTGTGAATTAAATCATTTTTTTTCCAACAAATAAGATTCAATGAAGAAAATGATCAATATTGTCTTTCTCTACATTTATTCTATCTCTACTGACATTGGGAGTATTTTATAATAAACGAAGTTTTCAACAGAGCTTAGCTATCTTATATTGTCAGTAAACTCATGAATTCAAATATCTCATCATTTTTGTGACTTTAACTTTGAGAACGATGTTCTCGAAACGTTTTCAATGAAGTGCATTGTTTTCTCTGAAAATTTTGTTTCAATCATTACCTGATGTATCCAATCAAGTCTATTTTAGCTTGTGGATCATTTTCAAAAAATTCACCAGTCATTTTAACTTGCTGTTCAATTGATAACGAACTTTGTTCATTCGAATAATATTGTCGACAATGTTCGTCAAGTCTTTTATAAAATTGAATAGTTTTAATGGCTTTTGCTCCATCTAGTGGAATCGTTGCATCAAGTAATAAATCATAAAATGAACCACATGATATATTAGTTAAATGAGTATAATTATTTATCATTTCATTTAATGTTTTTATTCTTGCTGTTGAACTTTTATTATTTATTGTACTATGTGATGATGCATTCGATGAAAATAATGGACGTGGAAGTGGTAAACGATGTTGTGCCATATCAAGTAATGTTTTACTTATTGCCATTGATGGTGCATTGATTGCAAGATCAAATAATGTTAGTGATATAAAATGCTCGTGGTCAAAATAATTTGATGTTGGCAATGTTGACGAAACAATCGTTGATTGTGCAGCTTCTAATAATGGCATTAGATCATTTTGCAATGATAAACTACCAAGAGCCGACGATGCTAGATTAGCTAAACCAGCTAAAGCTGAACCACTAGATGAATTATCAATTGATGTTGACGTCGGATACGAACTCGATAAATGAACAACAGTATCACGAAATAATTTACTAAATTTTGCTTCAACAGCCAGTGGATGATCTTGCATATTAAACAACTATGAACACGTAATATAGTGATATTTTTCGTTACAAAAACATAAATTAGCAATCAATATCAGTCTTACTCGAATAACTTCATTAGCTTCGGTTATTTTACCTTCCTTTAAACAGATAGCTAATAAATTATCCCGTGTAGAGAGAATTTGTGATACCAATATCGATGTTGCTTTAGATGTATTGTTCGTTGATGATGATAGAGTAACACTAGTGAGATCATGTGCTCAATATATTAGATGATAATGTAAGATATGTTCTATTTTACCTCGATAGACTACTTTCAGAAGTACGTGTTCGACGTCTTCGTCGATGGGAATGCCGATGAACAGCTTGAAAGAAATAAATCAAAAATACTCTGTACCAGGTAAGAAGATAACTAATTAGGATAACTTACGAACGGGAAGAATTAGATTTTTTATTGTTGAATTACTAACTAAACAATCGTCGTTTTCTTGTCCATCAATTTTATTCTCTTGTGTTGACGGTTCAATTGTATTCGTTGTTAATAATTGATATCTCCATACTGTTTCGCTAATAGTTGTATTTAATTTTGTTGCTCTCGTTGTGAATTGTTCGTGCGTACTAATTGAAAATCCTTGAAAACATTTATCTAATGATGTTTCAAAGTCCACTGTATCACGATCTGTTGCCTTATCTTTAATTTTTTGATAAAGTGTACGAACTTCTGATAATTGATCTCGAAGAAATATTAACAATTTATCAAGTACTTGATGATCAATTAATAATCCTGAGCGATTTATTGAATGACCATGTGATGTACCAACTGAACTCATCGAACTACTACAGACAGATATATTATCATCGGTATGTTCATCTAAATCATTATCGAATCTTCGAGTTGACAATTGAGTCTTGACACTGGCATTTGTCGATGTATGAAAACTATCATTGGTAAAATTACTTTGTAAGGATGAAAAAAATTTTTCTGATGGTGAAACTGAATTCGATGTTGTACGTATTGATTGTTCGATTGTTTCAACTGTTTCATCGATTTTTAATTCACTCTGTTGAATAAATATTAGTGAAAAGATATTTTCAAGTAATTCAAGTCGAAAACGTAATGGAAATATTTGTGTTAAATATGTTCGTGTTAAAGAAAATAAATCACTATCGGTTTGATTATTATGATTACTATTTTTATTAATATTAGTAGATGATAAAATATGTTGAATAACACTATTTATTGAAAGATAACCAAGATATATCATTGACGCAGTCGTTTGAGGTAAACGAAGCAATTCAATAGTATTTGACGGAGTATCAGTAAAACGAACACCTATGAATAATGATTGATATTCTTATTCATAGGAAAATATAAATGCAAGATAGAGATACATTAAAAATCGACTACAATTTTAATTATCTCTGCAGGTAACCATGAAACTGGAAGAGATCTCAAAACTGATTACTTAATTCCTATCTCGAATTTCTTTTTTTTTGGAATCAATTATACACAACGGAATTTTAATTCATATATTTAGATTTTGTAAAAAGAAAAGAGAGAAAATTGCTAACTTTGTCTACAGTCTCATATGTGAGTAGAATTTTCGATTGAAATTTTCTGTTGAAAGATCGTTTACTTAGTAAACTACTAGTAAATTGATTTCAACCTAAGGGGATATAATGTCATCAATAGATGTATTTCGTGAGTTATTCTTTATATCCTTTGAAATTTAAGATCAATAAAACGAAAGCAAAACACTAATCAACGGAATAACTAATTTATAAATCTAAGATCAACTATTTAATCATTCTTCATATTAAGAATCTTACGTTTTTCTCGTGCTTGTTTTTCATTATCATCATCAATATCTACTAATGTTTTTTTCAATTTTTCTAATAGATCTTCTGAATTAATAGTTTGTATGTCTAAATAGCTATGCATCAACGACAATGGTGATGTTGTATGTAATAATGCTAATAAATCGGACATATTTGGCAAAGGCGATACACCATCATGATACCTTGAAATAGAAAACAAAAATAAATTTTAATATTAAGGAAAGAAAATATCTGAACGATTCAATCAAATAAATTTTATAGCACAAAACTAACTTACAAATCGATTCTAATGAAAAAATACGATTTGAAAGGATCAATACAATATACAAAGATGGAAAAGAAAAAATAACTTAATTCACTTACCGTCGAACATTATATAGCCATGTGATAAATTCAATATGAGATTGAAATAATTGTAAACATTTAACTAAAAATGGACTTTTATTTGCTAATGAATTGATTGCATCATGCAAGACGATAGCATCATTTATTGTTCTTACATGTGTCCATACAAGAAGAAATATATAGAGATGTAATGATGCTAATTGTTCAATATTTAATAATTGATCAAACGATGAATAATCACGATTTTGTATCATTGATATTGAATCATTCTGAACAATGACTTTTATTATAGAGAAAATTTGTCAACTATTTATTTAGACTTACTAATACGCATGATACTAAATCCAATTTATTTTCAATTAAATACAAATAGATTTCTTTCCAAAAGAAATTTTCCTTTTCAAATGAATTCTTTTTCAAAAAGTGTATTATAACTGTTTCATTATTTAATAGTTCACGACGATATTCACTTTCTAATTCACTAATTAAATAGGCTATATCATTATTATTTAATATTGAACGATATAAAGTTTTTAAATTAAATAATTGTCCATGATTATTATTGGCTTCAGTAGCATAGATAACAATTTTTTTCAATGTATCTCGTAACGTTAAACGAAATTCATTTGTATCACATGAGTAAAAATGTAATGAAACAAGTAGATCGATAAGATTCAATTTTTGTTGTTCATTATTTAAACTTTTCAACTGTTGTAAACATAGATCAAGTGCACGTTTATGAATTTGTATTAACCATAGATGTAACATTGGACTCGATGAATAAAGATAGAAACGAATAAACGAATAAACACGTGGAATTTCATGTAACCATAAATCAACAAGAAATTCAGCCATAGAATCAGTTAGAAGAGATGATGAAATATTGTCAGCATTCGTGTGAAGTCGATCGAATTCCTAAATTACAATTACATCAGACGAAAGATAGTTAATCAAGTTTATATTCAAGAAATAAATTTTTACAGACTACGATCAGTTGTCATAGAACATTGCCTACAATAGATCACTAAATTTTACAAATAATTCTATCTATCATGTAAATAAAAGTCGTCTTCTTGATTAATTACCAAAGTTCTTGCTATAAGATGTGCTTATTAGGTTCATCTTAGAACATAATGCTTGTATTGAGAGTGAAATTTTAGAATTTGTTACTGTGTGAGTTCGATTCAATCAAACTTGTTCCTAATTTGTCTGAGAGCATAAATCTTCAGTTAATGTGTATGGATCGTAAAGGACGATGGTTCTCTTCGGTTTTCTTCTCTGTTTGACAAAATTCTTTCGAATTAAATAGAATCTTTAATATGTAAAGTCAGACAGCATCTTATCTCTCATGAAACGGATCAAATGAGTGCGAGCTTTGTTCTACCCGCTTTCGGATTATTACTTTAAGTATTTCGAAAATGAAATTATTTTCTTCTGAATCTTGTATTCTTCCGATATTTCAATCATATCGATAAATTTCCTCCGTTTCATAGCTTTGTCTAACACTCACACCTACATAGAACTATAAAAATTGCTATTTCTCATGGTCATTCATTTGTTTGATCAACATCTATATTCTTCAAGAATCTTCACACTCGTCAGTAAATTATAAACTGTGAATCCTTAATTAAAAGTCTAAATGAAACGAATAGTTTTTTTTTTCTTCACTTACTTGTACGACTTGTGCACTCGGTTGAATATCACCGACAACCAGAAGAAATTTAAACATAGCATTACATTTCAACGATTCAAGTAGTGTCTTGAAAAAGAAAAATTCGACGTTTGTTCTCGAGATAGTTATCGCATAATCGAAATTTTTCTTACTGTATCCAAATATTGCTTCGTTCGACATTCTTCTAATAGTAATAGAGCAAAATGAAATGGTGTTGGTATTGCTTTGGATCCCGTACTAAATGAAAATATATCATGACAATTCATCGTCTACTCCATTGTTCTTCTATTTTATTCTTACCAATAAGCAGTTGGATTTTGTATAATATCAATTAGTAACTCTTCGAGATTTGTATTAAGTTGTAAACGTTTAGGGAATAAAATTTGTAAACATATTCGACTTAATTCCCATTGACCGAAATAAACATGATTACAAAAAGCTTGATACAACTGTTCGTTATTTCGTACTTCAACATCGAAAAATTCATGACGAATTTCTAATACACTCATTATAATCTAGAAATAATGACAACAAAAAAAAACGACAGATTTTATCAAGAACAAAAGAAGAACTGCCTGAAGTGATGAGCAGAAAGAAAAAAGCAAAACAATGAGATCTTTTTCAGATTTTTTTTCTTTAAAATCGTTTAGAGCCTCCCCATCCACCGAAAAATCCTTTGGACTGTTTTACTGGTGAATTGAGTAATGCTGCTGTTTTCTGTCGTTGCTGTTCTTCTAATTCCTAAACGAAACGAAAACGATGAGCACATAAACAAACAGAAACACATCCATGATGATTAAGGTCCTACCAATAATTTTTGTTGTCGAATTAAAAATGCTTCGATAGGATCCGACTCTTGATTATAATGATCAAGTACATCACGTATATCGTCAACACCACTCATAGCAATCACTAAGGAAAAAGTAAATAAAAGTTAATCTATGTTTATTTTATTAAGATCAACTAACTTCGAAGGAATGAAGCTAAATGTAGTAATTGTCTATCATCATCATTACCATCCCATTTTTTTAGACGATGCAATGCGTTTCGTGGTTGTAATTGAAAAGCTTTTTCATCCCAATCTAAGAAAATGATATTTTTAAGATCACGATTAAGACATGCTAAATCCTGAAAAGAAAAATTCATTTATTTTAAACGATACAAGAAAGAAAAATGTCTGCTTACTTTAACATGGGTTCCGTTGACAAAACGTGTATTTTCACGAAATAAACGATACATTATACGATGATCAGAATCCATGTTTTCAATGACAGATGCAGCACCCTAGAAGAACAATTATTTCAATGTTTGTAATTTAAGTTTTATTATTCTATCTAAAACTCGAACAGTATGAAAACGATCGTTTTTCTTGAGTATCACATTCATTGAGTGAGTTGTTGATGAATAATGATTTAACTACGGAAAGCATCTCATATGATTCGTAAGAACTATCTGTAATCCTATGCAACCAATGTAAATGATATGTTTACCTCGACTTGTTATCTTACTCGAAGTGACCACATAGAAAGCAAATAGATATCGACTTATCTTATCTAGCATTCTACTTTAATGTGGTGTTCATTGCATTCTAATTAAAGGAGTTATTTAGTTATCTCTGGTAATTTTGACCTGTGGGAAGTTACTTCACGGACGAGTTATTTCCTCTTATTTTAACACCACAAGTTTCTCAACATGTAAACTTCATGTTTGTCAAATATTGATTAGTTCAAATGGATTTCGATCAAAGCTAGAGAAGTATTTAATCAAGAGGAGTGGCGTTTTCGATGAATGAGTACATAATTGAGTCGATCAAGTACCAAAAACAAAATCGTCTGTCGATAAATCATCTTGATTATTTTGACTGAACGAATTGTGTAGATTCTGATGGTTCAGGAATATATCTCGTAAATAACTCGATTTCATTTCATTATTTTCACTTTACCAAGCTCTTATGAGATTTATGAAAACTATAATGTGATTTGCCACTGAGAATCATATTTTAAATATTCATCAAAAATCGATTCTTCAACTATTCGAATTATTTTCATTGTTTCTATTCAAAAATACAACGATGCCAAAAATGAACTGATCATAATTAATCATTGTTTTTCATTGTACTGAAGTTTCTTATCATGGAATTATTTTCAAATCGACATCAAAAAATTGGTCTCACCGATGAGAGGAAAATTTACTATGTCAACAACAGGATAAAACTCTTAAGCAAAACTTTTGGCTGTAACATTTTAAATCACGAAGACCTATATAAAACAAACGGTTGTGGATAAAAAGAAATAGGTACGTCATCGATTTAGAGATCTTTCTCACGATTCTCTCGTACTTTTAGATAGTAACATTACATACCCATGGTGTATCTTTTGTATAAATCACAACTTCATAAACTGGATAGCCAATTTCTTTTAAAAAATAATCTAATCCTGGTCGTTTTTTATATCTCCAGCCTGTATTATAAGCCCATTCCGGATGTAGTAAAACTCCTGACATTTCAATAACAAGTGTATACTTCGGTTGATATGGTGCTGGCAACGGTTCCGGTAGAAGTTTATCGCTTGTCGGATCTTTGATTGTTTGCCAATAATCGAGAATACCTCGAAATGATCGTTTAATATATTGTTTCCACACTGGCAACGTTGAATATTCATCATGTATGACATGCCCTTTTTGGTCAAGTTGAGGTGAACCCCAAACAAGAATAACATAACCAATCGTTGATACTAGCCATATGCCAAGAAAATAGCCCGTATATTTTAACATGCGTACGTCCCAAGCTGCTCTAGCGGCACGTTCACGTTTTTCTTCTTCCGTTTGATCTTTCGTATATTTTGGATCTGCTGATGTTTTAGCAAATATGAATGGTGTCTTATTTTCATTTTCACCCATGATTGAAGATAATTTCGATGATGAAGCATCATTATTTGTTGTTTGTTGAAAATAGAAAGCAGAAACTGTAAATGTACGATTATTTAATTTTATTGTCTGTCGTTCAAGAAGATTCAATGAGCGAGGAATAGACCAACAATTCTGACAAAGGATTTTTGATCGTAAAGCAGAAAACATTTCTCTTTTTTTCTCGTTGTTTCAATTTAATCTAAAATCTTCTCCAAAGAAAAATACAAGAATAATCATTCGAAGTATATAGTTATGTTTTTCTTTATAATATAATCAAATTTTAAAAATAAATCATCAATATAGAAAAAAACAGACGACAAATGAAAGGTAAATAAACGCTTTGAAAGACATCTTCTATAAATGAATGAAAATTTGTTACGAATAAGAAACTCTTTCATTGTCTTCATCGTGAGATGATGGTGAATCAGCTATGGCATTTATTGCAGAATTTCCTTTGCCATCCAGTAGTTCTTGTTTAGCACGTCGTATAGATGGTGAATCATTGAGCATACCTTTCTTGACAGAGTTATATACGTAAAGAAATGCAGAAGCTAATAATGCTATTTCAAGACAGATGATAAAAAATATCTCGAGCATAAAATAACCATAGCTATCAAGAATTAAACCAGTAAATATGTTCCTAAATAAAAAAAAGAACAAAGATAAATGAGATGGTATTGTCTTTTTTTCTTTGTCATCAAATCGATGATTGAGTTAGGAAATACATACATCACAGCCAGACCTAAGTTTTGAATTGATTGCATGAATCCATAGGCCGTGCCGAGCATTTTCTTTGGAACAAGAAAAGCGACCATTGGCCAAAGTGATGCAGCTAATATGGAATAAGATATACCCATCAAAACTAGAGGTACAACAGGATGAATGAAAAGAAATGCAAGTATAGCATGAGCAAATATTGTTGTTGTAATACTGCCCATTAGCCAATAAAGATTTCTTCCCGTTTTATCAACAACATAGCCAAGTAATGGTGATAGAATGGCTGACCTTGAAAGAAAAACACATTTGTTTTCTTCTCGTCGAATATTATCGTTTTATAAACTTACATGAAGTAAACTAAACTATTACATGCATTCGACCAAGAAGGCGATAGATTATATTTTGATTCAAAAAGTAATTGTGCAGCAGCAATGAATGGAAATATGGCAACATAATAGAACACACAAATAATAAAAACACAATAAAGTGAAGCTGAAAAATGTCGAATATCTGAAGAGTAAACGAAACACGGAAATCTCACAGTCATATTAGTATTTTTGATCCGTGACAACACATACCTCGAATATGAAATTCATCAGCTAGAAAAAACAAAATAAACTTATCATAGAAATCAATGTGTCATTCAAACCTGGATCATGTGGATTATCTTCTTTAATAACTTTTCGTCGTCGAATATCTAATGACCAAAGTATAAGTGCACATACAAGAGAAATAAAACATGTGGAAACAGCAATCAATAATGTTGTGCCAATGCGATGTGGACCCGTTGTATCTTTATCAAGTGAATCATAAATTCGATGAATGGTATTCATATTTACTAAACTTCCCTTGAATAGAAAAGCAAAACAAACAATGCCATGTTCACTGTTCACAAGAAACAAACAAAACGAAAACATAATTAATGATACATACGACACGAGCAAATGAAAGTTGTAATCCAAAGACAAAATTTAATTGTTTTCCAAAAAACCATGCCACAGCATATGCATTCTGTGCACTTGATAATGATTCCCCACCAATACCAAATATAAAACGACCAGCATTCATAAGCCATATTAATCGAAGATAACCACCGACAGCGAATACAACTTGTCCAATAAGAATAAATCCACAAAATAATGTTGCACCGCGTGCTACTCCGAGCCATTTATCGATCAATATTCCTCCGACAGCTGCAAGTCTATTTCGTTGCAAACGAAAAGTTACTTTATTCTTAACATACGAGAGTATTTTACTTACACAACATTGGGCCATGAGTACCACGAATAGAATGATGTGAAAGTTGATGAAGAAATTTTTAAATCCGATTTCATAACATCTTCTAGACCAGCAGGATTGTCATAACAGTAGTAAGATCCTACGGAAAGTTGATTATAGAAATTTCTTGAGAAATTATGAGAAATTTTTACCGAACGATAAAAAGCACATGAAAAATACAGCAATCCATTTGAGATACGGTCCACGTGCATCCAGTAGTCCGTTCGTAGATTGTGTACTTTGTTTATTGATCAATGGAACTTGTTCATTATCAACTGGATTCGACTCTTCCATTCTTCTACCTGTAGTTCAAATATCTCCAATGCAAAAATAATAGTATATATGTATAAATACATATGAATCTTAACATAAACTTTATTCATTAGTCACTGAAACAACTGATCAAATCTTTGCCTGAGAAAAAAAAACTCGTATTCAACGTTTAATATTGAAACAAAATAAAAGTAAACGCAACTGATAACGTTTATTTTATTCATTATCTTATGTCTTAATAAATTGTCTAAAATCAAAAGTGACATCTATGTTTTTCTTATTGATTACTAACCTATGCCAATGATGATAATCCCACATGAGTCACCAATTGTGACTCACCATCAACAAAAAATTTCCCCAGTTACTTTAAGTTCAGCAGTGTTTTTAATTCTAACAGCAAGAGTCCGCCTTTGTTACAAAGTGTCCAAGACCCTTGCGATGCTCATTTGACACTTTGTTTTACATTTTTCTCATGAAAATGAAGCGTCAAGTTGACACTTGCTGAGAGTTCTTTACACTTTTCTTTTCACTCTATGTAAATTTCGAATTCCTCAATTTTTTTTATTAGTCTAGATTTACTCCATGTATATATAAAATATTTCTCTTTCTTAATGTTATTCTAACAATCCAAACCATAGAAACTTCGTGATACTTTGCTAAGAGAAACAGTGTGTCATTTTCCTTGTTAATGGCAAAAATAAAATGTCATTTGACTTTTCGTTTTAGATTTCTATTAGAAACACTGAAGTTCAGTTCAGTACATTGATTTATCTCGTGTTTGAAAACATAAATTATTATTATCGTATTGAGTTGAGTCGAAGTCGTATGTCGAAAGTAAAACGTTTAATAATTCTTGACCTTAATGGTCTTCTAATTCATCGGATTCATAAAAGTCAATATGTCAAATGCAAACGATTACTTCAAGAAAACTATAGTACTGGTCATCTATCTGAACCGGAACGAATAGGTAATTTTGCTGTATGGTTTCGTCCGAATGTTCGAAATTTTCTTACGTGGTTGATGAAACATTTTCATGTTGCTATATGGTCGTCTGTATTATATCACAATATTTCACCTGTTGTTGAATCCTTATTACCCAATGAACGCGATCGTTCACGTTTACTATTTTGGTGGAATCAAGAACATTGCTATACCGAAGAAAATCCCGAAGCAACTGATGCTACTCATACGAAATTATTTTTTAAACGGCTAACATCTGTTTGGGATGCAGCTGATATAAGCGAACGTTGGTCATTGAATCAACCAAGTAATATTGATTTCCGCGATCATACATTATTAATTGATGATAATAAATTAAAAGTACGTGATAATCCAATGCATACAGCAATACATCCACGTTCATGGAAATTATTTGACTTATTGGATAATAATACGAACTTAATTGTGTATAAAGATGATAGTTTAGAAGAAAATGGAGAATTAAGAAAATGGTTAGAAAGTTTATTGAAATGGAATGGAACTGTAGCGGACTACGTAGTAGATCATCCATATATTGATCCACCTTTACAAGAAATTGAGAAAACTAATGATGATTCCTGGGGTTCTGGTTGGGACTAAAAGTTGTGAAAGAGAAATCATACTATTTTGTTTTCTTCTACAAGAATATTACTTGTTCGTTTTGCTTCTTTCGTTTTTTAGATGGTTAGTTTAGATATAGGAAATAGTCGAAGTGGAGGAGTAAGTTGACTTTCAATATTTTTGTTTCTATTACATTTTTGAACTTTTCTTTCTTGTCCAGGCAATGTCATTCGACGATCGACTTCTTCATACGACCGACGAAATTACATCAGACGATGTGCCACTTATCGTTGACATTGAACAACGTTATCGCCAAATACAAACAACGTATTTTATTGTTATTCATATTTTATTTATGGTAAAGTTTCAAATAAGATTCATCTAAGTAAAACATACATATGAAACTTGCTGCTCTCTAGATTATATTGGAAACGGTCATTGTTTTATTTCCATTTTTATGCTACGATAAAAAGATTGCAGATGCATGCAGTCATCATTCGCCGTATAATATATCATTGTATATACATGCTGGTGCTTATTTTGTCAGTGTTATTTTTGATCGGTAAGATTTCGACATGAGAACACCATTCATTTTCTTTTCTCGAAGATAATAATCAAAGTACTGAGATCGATAAGAATATTTATCTATGCAATGGATCAGACGTCTTATCAGTTTAGAAATACAAATCAACTTCCCACAGAGATATGTACAATGAGCACTACTATAGGAGAGAGGATTGTCATTATACTTGGTTGAGTATCTTATAAAAAAAAGAAAACATCAGTTCAAGTCTGTGTAGAATAACAAATCACTATCTGAAGTTTACAGTGATGAATTTTCTATTCGGTTGATATCTAAAAATATGCATATGTATTCTTGCCATTCATCATTAAACTCGTTGAGGAAGGAGTAAACTATGTTTAGAATCAATCTCTATTGTCATCGAAAGCATCATCAACTAGTGATTGTCAAGGAATGTAACATCGTACCTGGTCAAATTCTATGTTCTAACGAATAGAAATCACAACCAACTTGAATTCATTCTTATGAGTTATATGAAATGATCTTCTATTGATCCACTAAGCGATATTTTCCATGAAATAAATAACGATTGATTACAACGTCAGTTTTCTACCATGGTCTGCTAATTTTTACATTTTGGCTTCATAAAGAGTTGTGAGATGATCTTTGTTAAGCACGAAAAAGAATATTCCTATCGAGTCGATAGATATTTTCAAAATTCATATTGAACTAAGCAGGAAACTGATTCCTAAATATGCATAACAGATTCATAAAAATAAATTTATCCAACCAAATTTCAGAGTTCATTTTCGATTAAGCCTGTTCACTTCATTCGTTGTCAGATGCTTTTCGTATTTTAAATTTATATGGATTATTTCATTTAGTTTATACCATTATCATCAAGATTTATCGAGACGTGATGGCTATCTTGAATTCTATCGTCAAACAAGAAATCTAAGACGTGCACCTTTAATTATCATTTCAATAGGTAATACAATTCTTGTTGCTATGATTAAATTACTGGAAGATTATCAATCATCAATTCTACCACTTCAACCATGGCATTGTCTTGCAATGCTGACAACTGTGGAAGTTATGATTACTTTTAGTGCACTTGTATGGTATCTCAGTAAGGAAAAACAGTTCATTAACACCTTCATAAGTTACTTTTCTTCTTTTTTTACAAGTTATTACTATACAATTCAATAGAAAACGTGTTCCACCAGATGCAGCACTCGACGATTTACTATCGAGTTTTGCACCATTACAAACATCGATTAATGAAATTGGTTTTCGGTCTGTTGTCCAGATGTCAATGTTCATCTTGAACATATTTTTATCGTCATTTCTTTTTCTAGTGATGCAACTTATAAAGATAATGTTCTTGAAAAACAAGCCGATCTGATTCGATATTTACATGAACGCAACGACCATTTAGGTCGTCTTGTACAACAATTCAAACATCAAATAAATAGTCAACAAACAATTACAGATGCTATTTAATATAAATCAGCTTTTTCAATAGTCGAGCTTTTCACTCACATGTATATGCTAGCGTTTATTTGTGTTTTGTAGTTTAAATAATTTTATTCTGTAAGTGTACTAATTCATTTGAAAACAAGTAAACTATGTCTTTTTCAGTTAAAAAATCTAATGTAAGTAATTTTTTTTGAAGAAAAAAATATTTTCTGGAAAAAATTTATATTTTAAATAAACCAACGAATAGATGGCATCAAAATTTGTAAATAAAAAAAAATTAAAACAAAGGAACAAAGTTCATTCTAGCAAAGTACGATTTAAATCTATAAAAAGATATATACGATTGAATCGTTTGAAGTAATAACGGAAATAGCCCCAAAAAATGAATTCAAACAATACACCTTGTTTTAGTCCAATAACTATAATAAGATGAGAATGGTTTTGAAAAAAATCTATTTCAAAAACCATACAAATAATATCTCATTTCACTGAGAATTAATAATAATGATACATTCATCGTCTTGAATACGACCTAATGTAACGAATTTCTAACTATCATACAGTTCTTACGATATTTCGTTGTTCTATGAAAATCACACTGTTATTGAAATACACTTTGATTCATTCATTTTCTTTTACTTTACTTGGTTTCAGTGTCATCAAATTAGGTTTCCATTTTGATTTGATTTGATTTAATGGAACAAATCATTTCTCTATCGACCGCTATGCAATTTATGCAATATCTCCTTCGACTTAGTCGAGAATTCAGTGAAGCTCTACATGTCCTGAAAAACTTTTTCTCACATGAGATTTTTGATAATTTTTCTCAGATGGTTACAAAACTTTGGGACATTTAAATTCTTCTCCTATCCTATGTTTTCTAATATGGCCTTAAATGTCTTTATCGAATCAAGTTCCCTAGATTGAAAGGATAGGGCCTAGAAACCGTAATATTCTGTGTTTGTATCGGTGACAGAGGTTGTTTCAGTATTTTGATCTACTCACCAAGGTAAATTCGGCCTTTTAGTGAATTTTGTAACCACATTCTTGGTTCTATTTTTCGCCATTTTTTTCTAACTAAATCTTAAAGAAAAAATGTATACCTTCCTGTCTTTCAAATATTCCGTAAACTGAATGATTAGGGTCTAGAGATGGTAATTCACCTGTATCTGTCTGTCTGTCTGTCTATAACAAGGTCTTGGTACAAATCACTATTTCTATGGCTCACATGACCATTTTTTCGTCACAAATGGCCATTTGTGCAGCACATATTGTTGATAGATCCACTGAGTAGCTACGCGGAATAGATACTTCTACTGATCAAGTAAGCGAGGGGGTAACCGGAGTTCCTAAAAGGAACTTTGATGCCTCCATCGCTAAATTTTTGAACGGTGTGATCCAGTTGTTAGGTGAAACTCAACCTCTTTCCCCTCTGAAAGATATTTTTGCCCGCTAACAAGAACCGTTAACAGTGTATTCTATGAGTCAGGAGACTGTGAGCTCTTCCTCTATCAGAAGTAAAATCGTGGTTTCAGTCACTATTTCGCACCAGTATTTAACGCTTACTTTGGCTGCGTTTTTCTATTCATTGTTCTTGGATAATTTTCATTTTCTTCTCGTCAGTACCTCACTTTCACTTATTTACTCTCTGTATTTCTTTTCTTGATTGAACATATCCAGTCATCATTTTTGAAATTTCAGGATCTGTGATGGAAACAGCTGACGAAGTGGGCTGTTCATATACGTGCATGTGTGAGTTCTGTCAGTCTAGGATCCAGTGAATCGATTTTCGATTCACTTTACTTGTAATTAGATGCTAGTTTACCAGATTGCCTTCTGAACAGTGTGAATCCTATCGAAACTATTATTCGTTTCTTTCACGAAAAGCTCTTAACGCTATCCGTATGGGATTAAAATTTGAAATACGATGTACCCGTTGTCACTAATCCTCCAAGACAACTCTTTCCTTCTGTGTACTGTTGCATATTAGTTCATCATTAGGTCCTCTGCAATACAGAACGTCAACAAGGGACTCGTGCAGATCCATTAGAACACGATGTTCATCTTCCATGAGTTTCGATAACATCTTGAATCTTGTCTGCCACGATCTTTGATAGGAAGCTGCAAATTCCTACCGAATAAACTTCAATACATGTTTTTGATCGTGTTTTACAAAGGGCTAAAAAACTTAAAATTGCCCTCGAATACGTGACGTTTGTAATCAAAATTTTGTACACACATGCTTTCGAAGAAACATTTTCTTTCGAGATAAATATTAGCGGACGAAACAAATGTTTTGAGAACTTTTAGGACTGCTTTAAATTCTCAGCTTAAATGAAGCACAAGAGAAGTTTATGTTCTATACAGTGAAGTAAACATTAAAAACATATTAGAAGAAACAAGAATAAAGTAAAGTTTCAAAAATAAGTGAAAATAAGCTGTATTTCTGATACTTGCTAAACACCGAATGTATATAATTACATCGATAAATAAACTAGATTCGAGATTTTAAACATGATACATTCAACTACCGGCACTTCGAGTTCTGATGCTCAAATTAACTTTGATAAAAAATAGCTATTGCATGAATAGAATACAACAATTGTTTTCTATGTGCAAAGTATTGACCACAGTACAAGCTGAGACGACAGTTCATGATCAATAATAGATAGCTGAACGGTTAAAGAATGAGCAACTATTCGTAACTGGTTGTGATCAATTCTAGTATTACATCCGATTAAAACCCATTATTGTCCATTTGAAATAGTCAAGTATCTTCCATGCGTGTAGGCTAAAAACACTCATCACAAGATAGATGAAGTAATTAATGTGAAATATATTTGATAACGATTGGTCAGAATCAATGGAAAAATTCTTTAACTGTTGTTATAAGCAATCTTAAATTTAAATAGCAATGAGATTCCAACGTTTGTTGAGAAATATTTCATTTTTGGATGAACTAGTCTTTTTTTTCTTAACTATTGTTCACCTTATTCACTATATATTCAATTTCTCTATTTGATGATAAAAGTTATATCCGATTTCCCTCTCATTCGTTCATGATGTCAAGTCGTGTTGTGTAAGATACCCATTATAATAATGCTATTCGGCACACGAGTTGTGTATTGTATCATGTAAAATGCAAAAGTCGCAACTTGTTTACCTATTTTCTCTATGTAATCATAAGCTTAATCCATTGCTCGACGTCTTCAACTATATACATCTAAAATTTATATTGAAAGACGCTATGTGATGATCCAATATTTTAACAACAGAAAAGACAAAGAAATATAAGTTTCAATCATAGAAACATCTATCTACATTGCCGTTATCAGATTGAGAATTTCACTTTGAATTTGTTTTGTTTTGTTTTTTCTTCATCAAGATGAACATGTTTGATCACATATAAATCTCATTTTCACATATATATTCAACTTCAAAGTTTTATTATTCAACGAACGAATGCTCATCGCATGTTCAATTATGAGTCTATTCTATGATGTCTATCATCCAATCCAATTTGATTTTAGACAGAGCCACTGCTAGAAAGTCTCAAAAGAGTAAATATTGAACTCTGGCATCGATCATAGTATATAATATTATGTCAAACATCATCTTGTAACTAATTGAATAAAAGAAAAAACTACTCTATAGTAGATGTTCTTGTCAAACAAATCTCTTGTGTTGAATATCAATGTGAAAGAGAGATGAAATCACATTACATATTATATACAATCGAGCTAATTGATATTCATTTATTATCATATAGCTTTTCCACTAGAGTATAGAGTACCGCCCTTCATGCCATCAAATGTGTCGATATCTTGACAAAGGAAGTAAACATCATATAATTGACGCAAGTAGTATCTCAACGTCCTTGATGTATATAAATAAACACCTATCATATCACCAATTTCTTCTTGACACATTATACTAATCTATTTTTTGATTTGCCTCAATAGATGATATGAGAGTAATAATTTTCACTAGGAAATGAAACCAACTCAATCACTTAGTAGCCGGCGTCACCATAAAAATGAATGACGAATCCGGATATGATGATAGGAAGAAAACGTTTAAGCAATTGTGGACACACTGTAATTAAAATGTCATGAAGAGTAAAGATGCCTTCTTTTTTCGCTTTCACTTTTTTCTTGTGGAAATGATGAAGCACTCTAATGCTTGATACATGGTCAGTTAATCACTAATACGTAATAAATTTCTTGTCAAAGACATGAAGCAAATATGAACAAAATTTTGTTTAAAGCTATGTACAAAACAAATGAACACAGAAATATTTGTGTGTGTATGTGTGTGATACAAACGAAGAGACGATCTAATCTTATTATATTTTCTAAAGGTCAACATTTCAACTTGTCGTTCTCTAAATCAAACTAAGCATAGCCAAAGGAAATCAATGCAGTGAACATCTTGAGAAAATTATCGTTAGATTGTTCATTTCTTCCTTAATATAATATAATTTAACCACCCGAATCTAAAACTCAAGGGACAAACATAATAGGAACGTGTCTGTCTTTTGTTGTCATCGTTGTACGACCATGAAAAGTATTTCAGGATATGCATAGACATATATGTTTAAGTCGGCAAATGGAATTAAAGAGCTTGATACATTCGTTCACCATGGACTTGCATGTTACTATTTGACATCTCTTTTCTTTTTATTTTGTATTCTATGATGGTCATTATGACTCTTGAGAGAAGCGAACAAGAGAGGAGAAGAAGAAGAAGAGGAGGAGGAGGAGGAGAATGAAGATGTGGTCGCTCGTTCATTTCTCTCCATATAAGAACGCATATTTACTCATCATAATCATCATTGGTAAAGAAGAGAAGAAATCATAATCATTTCTATCCTCTCAATCGAGCTGATCCTTTTAGGTTGTCATCTAGTTTATTTACAAATTCATTTCTTTTCGGACAGAAAAAACCGAATACGTAGAAATTCCTATGTTGAACTTTAACTTGACGTAACATAATAAAAGTTTCACCTCCACACTTCAACACAGATTAACGTATTCATTCGATTGTACTTTTCACTTTTACAAATGTATCAAGTGACAATCTTCGGTAAGTTATTTCTTTCTTCATGTCACTACACAATGATCACTTTTCTACCCTAAATCATAATTACACAATGATATTTTACATGAATTCAGCCAGAACAACAAAACAATGCAACACAACTGAATACATTGTATTCATTTTCTGAGAAAGACTCACTTGATTCATGTTTGAAATTTTCATATTTTTCCTGCTGAAATCTTAACATGAAACAACCGATAATACTAGTAATCGAAAATCGTTCAAGATACTTGAAGTTCACTATTCTGATTATTAAGATTAAATATATGTGCATGTATCATGATAAATTTTTCAATGTGATCTTAAATATATCTTATGAGATCGAATAAATCGATATGATTAATATCACATTGATTTATTTTTAATACATTGAACTTGATAGATACAAAAAAGCAATGATACTACATTTCATTGAAGAGTACAAAAAAAGTTACTTATATTTGTAATATTTACTTTAGTACTCTTCTCTATTGTAATTCAATCGATATACGCCTCGCGAATAGTTGGAACAAACAATATGACAGAAAGGCAAGGTCGGGATGTAGTACTTTTATGTCGATTTGAACAACTACGTAAAGGAGATCGTGTTATGTGGTAAGAAAACTAAGAAGATGTTTTTGTTTTTTTATTTTTTTGATTAACAAACAGGTCTAAAGATAGCGTCGTTTTATCTGTTAATAATGAAGTAGCTGGTGATCGAAAAAAATATGAAATAATTAATAAATATGATTTAATGATAAAATCCGTAGTTGAACAAGATAGTGGTCGTTATTTATGTCAAAATTTTGATCAACTTATTGCCATGGATATTCTCTTGACTATTTTAAGTAAGTAGTTTTAGAAAGAAATATCATATACATGTTTTGATTTGAATTACGATACTTAAGATATTTTTTGTGTATGGCCTAATTATGAACGAGTCATTGATTTGAGATTTCAAACAATAAAAAAGACTGTTCGAGTAGTTCTACATGCATACAAGACAAAAATTTATTTGAATTATTCTGATATTCATTGTAACACAGGAACGATAGTTTTTCGCAGCTGGATAACTATGCCTTTAGAAATTGAGTATAGAAGGTGAAGGTCGGACAATGATTGATGTCTGACCGTTTCTTAATTGTTCTTTTTTTTCTGATTCAAACCAAGTGTATCAAGGCTAACGTAGCTTATTTTCTAAAATATAGAGTTTATTGACATAACATTTTATCTTTAGCTCGACCAACCAAACCTGACATACAACAAAGAAATAAAAGTCTAATAGAAAATAATGTAGGCAAATTTCTCTGTATGACACAAGGTGGAAATCCATTGCCAACATTTAATTGGTTAATTAATCAAATAAAAATAAATGAGTACGATATGACATATAGAATTCCCTTCATGATTTGATCTTTTTAAATTAGATCGTTGTATAAAATTCATTCGGATACACGTCAATCATTTAGTGAATTATATTTACCATTGGAAAAACAATATCATAATGGTTTATTAACTTGTCAAGTGGAAAATCAAGCTCTAGATAAACCATTGATTACTTCATATATATTAAATGTTGAATGTAAAGAAAGATTTCGTGGTTTTCAATACATAAATTTTAATTTTTTTATGATTCACAAATAGATAAACCAGAAGTTCGTTTGCGCCATGGTCAAACAATTGTTTCAAATCTTAATTTACTCGTTGTCGAAGATGATCGCATAACGTTGCATTGTCAAAGTGAATCGAATCCACCGTTAAGTAAACCATTGTCTTGGCTAAAGAATGGTCTAATCATCCCTGGTTGGTTGATTTCCTAGATTAAATTTGTAGAAAAAAGAATAAAGAAAAAAAACCTTTAGGTATGACGTCTTCATCATTTACATTACAAAATATAAGACGAAGTGACGATGGCGAGTATACATGTTCAGCATCGAACGTAATTGGCCATGGTCAATCATCCGTACATATTCGTGTTCAATGTAAAAGTGTGAAATCACAATGAGATGTTTTCTAATACGTTTTACATCTAGATCCACCACTGATTCAGTTAAACGGAGGTGGTTTAATCAATGAAAATGAAAAATTAATGCTAACGTGCAATGTGAATTGTTATCCATCGATTGATTATTATCAATGGTATAAAAATAATCAAAAATTAAATACAAGTTCATTGACATCTTCGATCACTATCGAAAAAGTATCAAAAGATGATGCAGGAATTTATACGTGTATGGTAAAAAATACATTGAAATATCCTAATGGAAGTTCAATTGAAAAATTTAATAAAACACAAACACGAATTCTTGTTCATTGTAAGAGATGTTTTCTTTTTTTTCTAATCATAAATATTCTTTTATTTTCTACATGCAAAAAAAAATAAAAATTTAGATACTCCAAAAATTCATACACTACATCCAATAATAGCCGTTGATCTTTATGCAACGAATGTACAATTTCAATGTGAAATTGATTCATATCCTGAATCAAATATAATTTGGAAATTTAATAATAATATTATATTTAATTCACACAAATATTCCATTACACAAAATAAATCTTTATCGTATCTAATTATTCAACAGATTCAGAGTCAAACAGATTATGGATTCTATTCATGTAATGCATCAAATAAGTTAGGATATAATTCAACAACTATCCAACTGAGATCAAAAGGTATATTGACATATAGTTTAATGTTAAGATCAAATCATTTTTCATACTGTGTTTGCTCTTTCCTCGATCATTATCATATCATATAGACATATATCTCCTATTGTTCACAGGATGGAATTTTTTTTTTATGTTAATAGTTTATCAATCAATCATTTTCAGCACAGTTGTTCATCATTTAATGAAACGAAAACAAAATTCTTGCTTTTGTCTTTTTGTCTACATAGATGTACCAGAATCACCAACAGATTTGAATGTGACAAATGTTAGTTATGCAATGATCAGTATACAATGGAAACCAGGATTCGATGGTGGATGGCCTCAATATTTTTCGATTTCACTTGATAACATTTTACGAAAAGAAACAAATGAAAGTCATTTCACATTTACAAGTTAGTTTTTCTTTTCTCATAGAAGAAAATTAGTTGTAACATCTAGATAGGATAAATTGAAATATTTAAAATGAATCAATCATGAACAAGAAATATATGGTCTCATTCAAAAAGATGCTTGAATGTCGAACAGAAATGATATCCCATCGGAAAAAAAAAGAATAAGATATTTCGATACTTTTATGAGGTATTTGAAAAATTCTGTTCATTGAGCCATGATTCAATTCAATAGTAGTATTGTTGAACTAACTAGCAAGTGAAGAGAACTCAGAATGTGTTTTATAATGGCGATGAATGCAGAACCTGTTGAGAGAGTTACAAATCGTATGCATTATCTCGAATATAGAAAATATGATTTCTCAATTTTGTCTTAATAGTCAAAGAACGATTTATTTACTTTTTTTTCTATTAGTCTTATGTGAAATAATTCTTTAGATCTTCAACATTTGGAATATTACAATATAAGTGTTCGAGCTCATAATCAAAAAGGACAAAGTTCAAAGGTAGCATTTCTTCATGTTCAAACAGAAGATGTACCAATAAAAAAAGAAGGTTACTTTCTTTATTAATTTTTTTCTTTCTATAAAATATAATTTCCTATTGTCTAATAGATTTACCCACGATTGAACATTCGCTATTACATTTGTCAGGGAAAACAATTAATTATCGCTTAAACGATTCAAGTTTTACAACAATCAAAGTCCCACTATGTATACGTATTGAGATAAATAATCGAACGAATATATGCCAACGCATAGTAACATCAAGTGGAATCTTAAAACTCAATGAATATGAATTAAACAATGTTATTAGTACATCCGTATGTCTTGAGCAGTATGATAGTTTCTGTGGTGATTCAGCACCAGTTGAATTTAGTATGAATATATTTTAAGTTCTTTATTATGTACTATTGTTTTGATTTTATAGAACGTGAAAGATCATATACTTGGATCTTTATATTAATATCATCACTAATCACCGTTGCTTTTCTCATTCTTTTGGGTCTTTGCATATTTTGTTTGATCATCAATTGCAAGCGATTACGAAATACAAATCGTTCGCGAGGTATTTCATAAACATTTGAAAAAGTCGATGTTGTTTTTTGTTTACTATACTGATTTTTTTTCTTTCTGGTCAATATTTAGTGATTACAACGAGTAAAACATCTTCACAGAGTCCAAGCAATATCAAACCAATTATTTCTAATACAAACAGGTAGATCTACATAGAGATTTTTAACAAAAAGAAATCAATTATGATTCATTGCAATCATCTAAATTTAAGTCCGACGAAATTTTTTTCAAATGTAACATATCCTGAACGACAACAAATGCCATCAAGTTATTCTAAACTAGGTGATATTCAAAAGTTTGATCAATCACAAGGTATATTATTTTTCAAATATAATCGATTAGTACTAAAAACGAAACCTATTGAATTTCATGATCATTCATTTAGTGACGAATATTAATAATAATCATCAATTATCAAGTGATTCAAGTGATCGAATGATGTCAAATCCGACATCATCGTCATTGTCGGGTAGTGATCGGTTAACAATAACAGATTTCAATCCGAATGATCTATCATCGTTAGACAATGATTTAAATACTTCTCAATCTCAATATGTTAGTTATGGTTTTCCATTGTGTACAACGAAAAATAAAGAGGATAGCGCTGAAAGTGGTTATTCAACACCATTAAAAAATTATCCATTGAACAAAAAAACGGTTTATGAAGTCGTCGTTTAGATTTTACAGTATTAGACAGTGAGAATATTTATGTAGAATTCCTTTTGTGTTGTGATGATAAAATAAAGAAGTAGAGAGAAAAAAATACTACTAAATTTTGATCATGAATGATGTAACAAATCAAAATGATTGTGAAAGAAACTATTTTTAACATTGATTGGAAATGTGTTCAAAATCTAAACGTGTATAGAGAATAATCAAATTTAAATAATTCTCGTACGTAGATTGGCAACATTGGTGGAAATGTGATGATACAACTTTAGATAAATGAAATCGTAGTTCTATTATTATCTGTCAAATTCTGATCGATCCAACAAAATACAGTGTTTCTTTAAATTGATTAGTGTATCATCGATGGCTCATTTTTTTTAAATCGTATTCAACAAACCTCATCGTCAGTAATAGTATAACGAACAGAAATATTTTACATGATAGATGATAACTCACTTTGTACATATATATTCAATTACTGCATCGATGTATTGATGTTTGATTGGCATTTAGTTTGCCCTTAAGCATCATCTACAAATTGAAGATCATTAAAAGAACAAGTCTCCCGCTGTACATTACGATGAACATTTGTGACCTATTTACAAACATGTCACTTGTCCTTTGAACAAATATTTGTACGTAATGTGATAAATTAATGACGAGGAACTGATCAAGTCAATCGATGCGTGTCGTAACTGGTGCCACACTTGGAATTCTACGAAAGCATTATCAAGTCTTTTCTACAGTTTAGTTGAATGTTTGATTCGAAAAGTTGAAATGTTTCAACGGCCCGTGTAAATCAGTTGGTTAGATTGCCGTGCTTATAAACAGCATTGAGTAACGCGGAAGTCGCGGGATCGAGACCCGCCATGGGCATTCGTTTCTTTTTATAAAACGAAAACATATGGATTTTTACCAATCAAGTACAAGTCAGATCATGAACCATTACTTTCACCCGCTTGACGCAACTACGGATCGTTAGGCCTATCAGTAGTCTAAGCGAATAATCTGTCGGAAAAAAAGTCGCCTTCTCATTTTTGTCACATTGTAGAATAAGATACAAATATGTATATAAAAACTTATCGGAAACTGCCAGAAAAGTTTGAATTATTTTTAACTGTCAAACAATATCTTTTTTCTCTTTTTTCTCAAAGTGTCATTAAAAAAAATTTAGAATATCTATTTATTTCATTTTTTCATAGCAACGGTCACACTACGTACGTATAACGTACGGCTTTCGTAAAAAATTGTTGTATTGACTGTACTGTAAAAATAGACAGTAGAATAATTAGAAAATAATTGTTAAAATTGTATGAAAGGAATCCTTTTCGTTAGAAAAATAATCCTACACTTCATTGAGCCTCGACTAGCTTTGGTATCAATCAATATAGGGTGAGCTTCAACCGATTTCTTAATTGGAAATTTGTTCACATGCAACTTTAAGCTTATTCAATACTGACGGATCTCGTTTTAGTAAGCAGATTGAAACTTCGAGTAGGTTTCTTGCAGTATTGTAATGAAGAAAACTGAAAAATATGACCAGTCTCTAAGCAATGAGGAATATAAATTTCTTGTAATCTATTGTCCAAAATCCGCATGACCACTAAAATATTTTGCCATCTCAATCATTTGCATCAAGAAATAAATGAATATAAATGTATCAGTTCGAAAATAATCAGACAAAAAAACATAATTTCTACTTTCATGAATTGAAAAACTAGTTGTCGAACTTTTTTTCCTCAGACATTACTTAGCGATGCTGCTAGTTCTTCTAAAAAATAGCGAATGACTATTTTCAATTTGTTGAACCCTGCATAAGAATTTTATCTTCCCAGTTATGTGAGTATCTAGTTTTAGATTTTTTTCGATAGATTTTTCCCAATACTCCTGCTGACTGCGGAGCGAAGATTATTCTACGACCGCTAATCAAAATGTTACGGTCGATCTAATATTCTATTTCATCGGAGAATTTCCTGGCTTGTAGCGAATGGATGAAATAGGTAGAAAGGAAACATATCGAAAACATCAGTTTGAGTTGAAAAATTAGCATGTAAGATTGAATTGATGATGTAGGAGACTTATACTTCAATTTACTCTCATTTTCGGCATTTCTATCAATTTGCATTACTATTGTCTTTGATATATTTATTTTCGACATCTTCCCATCAGACCGTTGAATATACACAACATAATTCTTCATGATCTCATCTAGATGTGATGTATGATAGCGGAATGGTTTTCATGTTAATGTCCAAGTTCTTTTCCTTTTTGACGCAAAGCCATTGTAAGAAAAGTCATATTTTCATAAGGATAAGTTAGAATAGTTCTATAGCGTGACATTATTAGTCGAAATTAAGGGATGCATAACTAATTTTTCATGTAATAATTGAAAAATGTCAAATGAGTACAACCATATCTGCTTGTAGAGTACTCAAAGATTGGTAAACTTCTTATTAGAAAAGATAGTTTTGTTTATAGCATAGTTTGTAGAACATTCTTTATTAAAATTTATTTTCCAATATTTTCTCGATAATTCATTCAATGGTAAACAAGAATAAAGTTAACATTATAAATACTTCTTCGCTAAATGAAAAAGATAATTAAATGTTGTCAATTTTCTCACAGACTAACAAATAGTTCGTGCAATAAAAAGATCTTCAATAGATTCAACAAAACATTTTAAAACGATACCGTTTCAAAGTTAGTCATAAAAACATGCGAACAAAATCCTCAGTTCATTCTCTTTATCGTCGCAAGTTGAACCGATCTATACAGGATTTGCTAATGTAGAAACTTCGGAACTACTGAGTTCTCTTGAATATATTCTTAATTCATCCATTATACCATAAAACTGTCCTTTTGATATTGAACCCGCAGCACAAATCGATTGGCCTGACAAGCAATTAGCAAGTGTGATTGTGTTTGGTACTCCTGATGGACTATAACCAATGGAACCTGTGGATCCAATCAGTGCTCCATTTACCCAAAGACGGACACCATTTGCCGAACTATAACTACTAACAATATGAATCCATACACCGACGGCAGCTGTAGGTCCGACGACTGTCGCTGCACTACCTTGCCAATTTTGACCAATAATTTGATACGATGAAGAAAGACCTATAATTGGAAAGCACCATGAACCAAGCCCATTCGTACTGTGAGCCAAAATAGAAAACATAATCTTCAAGAAATCGAAATAACAATAATATAAAGGGAAACTATAGCTAATCGTCATTGATCATGACAGATGCGTTACTGTAGAATAACTAAAACAACGTGGGTACCATACGGCGATGTCGTTAGTTTTGTTCAAAAGAAAACATCAAACGTGTATGGTGAAGATGTTCAGCGCAATTTTCTGGGGGAGAAGTCTTGCAAGCGTTCACTGAAATGCAGTTTTTCTTAATAACTGTTACCACCTGATGAACTATATACAACGTTCCCATGGTTAGATTGGTTCACTTAAAATCTTTTGAAAATTCATGCAAACATCTCCATGAACTCGAACATTTAGTATGAATCAATGAGATTTATCTCGTAACTTATATTGAAACATACTCATGGACAACTGTATCCTCTATAAATTCAAGTTGTTTGAGAATATTTGTTAAACGAAACTTGCCCTAGCCTCGACAAAATCTTTACAATTACCTGCTAAACGCTGCTTATTTAAACAAATGAATACGTCTAGTGCGCCATCAGTTTCTAGTTAGCAGCTACTTTACTGGCATCTCTGGTGTACCGATTAGCTTTGATATTTGATGAGTTTCTAATAGACCAGTGTTTCAATGGTTATCATTTGATCTGAGATCATTCGAAATACCTACTCCTGTGATGACAAGCAGCCGAAGGAAAACTTGGGCGATCGTGACATGACAATACTCGATGCTCTCTAACTAAAACAAATCTGATCGTTCCAATTAGTTCGATCAATGAAAATCCTGAACATACTGTTTACAGTGCTTTACAGGTGCAATCATAGAAATTAGGGCCTTGCGATTCAAACTCGTAAACCCTTCAGATGTACGAGCTTGAAAAGTCAAACTAATCTTAATTGAATGGATCTGATTAGTTGATTGAAATCCGATTCAATTTTAATGTTAATGTTAATGTATACTGATAAGTAGGCCTTCTATATTTTTCATGATCGAAAACTTCAATTCTCTACTTTCTTCTTGTGAGAAATGATACATGAAACACATGCTGCCTTTGCTTTTCGAAATCAACATTAATTTTCATTGGGTCAAACACCAAAATCTGTCATATTATTTGTGGTTTTACTTACGCTGTTGAAAGATGAACGATTGTTCCAGATCCAGTTGATGGCGATGACCTGTAAATCCATAGTGATATCGAATACGATGCATATGATTGTCCTAATAATGTAAAGCCAGTTGCTTGGAAGTACTGCCCATTACCATTGAATAAAATTCCCTGGTTTACTCGACCACTTATAGATGTGATACCAGATGCTGTCTATCGTCATAAAAAAAACATGTATCAGTAGCATTTTTCACAAAATAAGCCTTCTAACAGATTTTAGGTATGAACGAGAGTAAGGATTCAAGGAAAATTTTCTATAAAACAACAAGTGCACAGAAATTTTTGCTCCTGTAACATACCCCATTGATTCCGTTTGGACCTGAATCATAAAATGAACCGCTATCAAATGAGTAGTATGCCACTAATGTTGCATCATCTAGAACTTCACTTGCACTTTTTGCTCTCGATACATACGACACTTGGTCGATGTATCCTGTCCAAAACGAAGCCGGTGTAGCGCCTCCTGTATTATTGATCGCACCGATAGTGATGGCAGCAGCAGTGGCTTGGAAGGGACTCGCTGATGTATGCGTACATATAACATATCCATCCAAATAGACGTATTGTATCAGACTTGAATAGTCATATACAAATCCAAAATGATGCCACTCATTAGTTACGACTGTAGTTGAACTCGAACAATCATTTCCATAAAATGCAAAATAAGTGGAAGTCTGGCGAATCATCAAATACAAACATTTACTGAATGTTGTTTGCTGACACATACCAACCATTAGACTATCGTAATTCCCTTAAAAGAAAAGAACCAATAACATTCGAAGTATAAGATGATATGAGTCAGTGCAGTGTTACTTACCCAAGAGAGTTGGATAAGCCCAGAGTTCCCACGTAAAACTTGTGTATGTCATATTTTTATAAGTTGAAACAAGAACATACTGAGAACTGGAGGAAGTAATGGAAAGAGCTGCTCCATAACCTGTGTATCCAGGTGTAACAAAGCTTGGATTATTCATTCCAACACCATTGTAGACATTGTAAAGATCATTGTAATTCGAATCAAATGACCAAAAAATGTCTGGTGGAGCTCGAGTTGCTGTGGATGTTGTTGCTGAAAATTTTGAAATGCAAACAGAATTAGATGATGACTTTTAGTGATGAGGCATTCATTCAAGATATCCTATGAAATAATCAACTCAATATTGTCTACTCGTTGGATATTTGAAATAGATATGAGCATAATTTCTAACTTAAATTACATATTAGATTAACTGTCACAAAAATATGTGACATAATGCATAACAACCAATTGTTACATGATTATAATCTTCGTGTTTCTAATCTCTTGTTGAACAATCTTATCTAACTCAAATAAAAAGATAATATTAATTCTGTCTCATAAAACTGAACTTAATCGACTGAATGATTTTAAAATCTCGAATCAAAGCAATGCCGTCTCTTCTATTACTTCGATATCTATTATTAATCGGTAGAAATATTTTCTAGTAAAAGGTTAATTATCAATATTGCTTCGCATGTCAGAAAGTTTCTCCTTATTGATAATTTCTGTTCTTTTCTTTCTAATTTAATTCTGGAGAGACTCATTTGATGACTTTGTTTTCATCCAACAATGCTGTATTAGAAAATAGACATTCTAAAGTAAATTACACGATGCTGCATTAAAATAGTTGTGCATTTGATTTTTATGGCTTAATTTAACTGAAGGAAACATTAAAATTTCATGACACAACGGTTTCTATCATGTAATTTGGGATACGGTATTAAATCTTCAAATTTCACATCAATTTACGTGAATTTCTCACTGTTAAATTCTATGTACAAATAGTTTATCTATGCAACATCAAGTCCTACTCACATGAAACTAAAAAAAAAACTCTTATTTAAGGTTAGCATTTCAAAGAATAGAATATGAAAGATATGTCACTGTTCTTGATGGAGAAGAATATTTTACTTGAGCGATAAAAGCATTTCTTAGTAGAAAAATCACTGATTTCCTGATAAGATGTTTGTAAAATACTTAATTGGATATTGATAATATACTCACACGTCGTCGTTGAAGTGCTCGCTAATAAATAATGACATAAATAAAATACAGTAAGATATAATGAAAAGGAATCCTACTTGATGACGTAGTAGTTGTTGATGTACTACTAGTTGTCGATGTTGTGCTTGTGGTTGATGTTGTTGTTGTTGTTGTTGTTGTTGTTGTTGTTGTTGAGGCTAAAAGAGAGTATCTTCTATGATCCTCTCGCGTTTTTTAGATCAGAAGAAAACATACTGCTGGTTGTTGAAGCTGTACGAATTTCAAACAGAAAGAAAATTGGAATCAATTGAAAAACTAAATAGTTTTACATACTTGTTGTTGTCGTCACTATTATTGATTGCAGCAGAATTAAATAAACATATTCATTAATTCATACTAAGTCATTTTGTTTTCTGTTATATGATCTTTAAGAATTGATTTTTGAATCACTTCCCTTCTTTCAAATACTTATCAACAATGAAGAAAAACCAAGATATTGTTTCAACTGCACTCATGATTAACAAGATGCATCAGAAAGGAACAGTGTATTGCATTTCTCGCCACGAATTCATCCTCACACATACGTATAGTTTCATTTCAACTGCAAGATCAATTTTAAGATATGCAAATTTAGAAGACAATCTCGAATATCAAAGCATAAATACAAATAATAACATGTCACTAAAGACTGGAGATCATAATGAATTGTTTGTTACTATTTCACTTTGAAACATCGTATGTGAAACTTGAATGTGACGTATTCGGTCATGATGCTTTGTAAAATTGTCGTTCGCAGCAGTTCTCAGTGAAAAGATCATTTTCCTTACCGAAGAAAAAACTTAATATCATCTGTGCTATTTTTTCCATTATCATGTCGAGAGGATGGATAGAGAACATTCGTTCGTCCATCATCTCATGTCTACATGTAGTTATGAGAAATAGCATTGGGAATGCAAAGAATACTTTCCGTTATGCGCACACAGAATCACTGATATATGAGCATCAAACATACAGCAGACTGTTTCTCAAATCCGAACAAAATCTTGTTTTTAACGAAGCAACGAACAACACATCCAATAATTAATATCAATTTTATGTTGAGGCTGCTGAATTTCTAACAGTAAGATAGAAGAGCTCTTGTTCAGGATCAGAATTTTCAGTTTCTATACAATGAATGTGTAATTCGGATGTCATTTTTACCTCCGTTCCCTTGACTCATAACTATACCGATGGGTACGGCAACAGATGCTGCCACTACGACAGTGACAGCTGCCACAACTATCGCTATCTTTGTTACGGATGCGCTTGTCGCAGTACCAACACTTTGCCTAGTTGGAATCAGAAAAAAGTGAAAGATTACTATGAAGTTCTACATTGTAGTAGACAACTTACGTGGCAACATTTGATGAAAGGTTTAACAGTGTGTTAGTATTAACCTGTATCTGAGATGGTGACACTATTTGTTGCTGATACGCCTGTAATTGCTGTAATAAAAAGAAAATTTCTACATGTTTCCGAGATTAAAAAAATAACACAAACAAGGAACGTACAAGACGTTGAGGTATATATTGAAGTGCAGCTTGCGATACTGTTGGCATGATCTAGCTTATTTTTCGTGTAGTACTCGCAGGCACTGGATTGATTTTTGTCACGCTTCACAACTGTATTTGAATTGTTATAAATGTTTTCGTTGGAAGTAGGTGTAAGTATATAAAAGCTTTCAGGTAGAAAACAAGAAAACGAGTATGCAATGCATACATAAAATGCAAAAAAATAAAAGAAATTTGTAGCGAAAGGCTTTGGCTCGCCTTTGTGTGATGAGGACGTTTGGGTTTGTTTCAATTGCAAAGAAAAAGCAAACATGTACAAGTATCCTCGCTTTCTTACAAAGTGCACTTTTTGCATAATTCGAAGTTTTCGAAAGTGAAATAATTGAGATGCATAGAAATTCTATTTCGACGTCTTTTTTTCTTTTTCACAAGCCAGATTTCTCATACAATTCAGGAATGTGTCCGATAAAATCGTCATTGAATAATTCCTTAGTTTGCCTTTCTTCCAACTCGCCTATTGATAACTCACATATCCGTGAAATTGTAGTTACTAAGCTTCGCTTGAATAAGTAATGTTTAGAAACATTTATACTGAACTGAAGTAAAAATTTCATAGACAGTAATGTTGATAAAAATGTTATCGGCATGGATCTAGGAGTTAGACGTTAAGAGTAGAATCATTTGAATCAATATATATGAAGTGATGGCAATAAATATGTAATATAATTGAGCACATGTGTTGCGACTGCATTACACTTTCTGAAACATAGATAAACCCTACTACTGTCAATTATCAAGTTTTCACGTGGTATAGTGGCAATATCATATCGAAAGTAACCTTGATTATCTTGTGCATGAAATTGAACGTTTCACAAGATAGCATCGTCAAGCTAGGTGAGATGACGTCTTTAGCATCTTAGTTGCTTCGCGAAAGATAAAAGGTCATTTAACATTGTACGTGATGGTTATAGTGATTTAGAAATAAGATGGAAGTTACCTGTCACTGCATGATTTTATGTTGTGCTTTCTATAAACCTTGTCACACCATCCACCTTCTATAGTTTCATAGCCGAATATCAATCGTTTCTTTTGCATTTCGATAGAAATCAATTAATCAGTAGTATTTGTCTAGGAAAATCGTACTGTGTTACTTTAATACAAAGTAAGTACAAGAATATCTCAAGTTCTAGTCGAGTTGTATTTTTTAATGAGAAGGACTCACTCGACACTATGAAACAAATACCTAAGTCGAAACAACAAGAATATCTTATCGGTTCAAATTTCTTCGAGTTTTCTTTAGAAGACACTCGCAATTTATGATAGATTTTGCTTCGCCTATTCAGACAAATGTCCTTAATTATATTTGACGATTTGTCTTTATGCGAGACTTTTTATGAAACTTACATATAAATTGAAACCATAACCAAATCTTAAGACATGGAATGTACGTTCATAATCATCATTTCAACGATGATGAATGTATGTCAGTACAAACTGATGATAATCAGGACACACACACAGTTCAGAGTCAGACCTTTTCTGAACGGGTCTGATGAAAAATTTTTGCATGCCATATTTCAAGGAGTAATTTGGTTGATGAGATTCAGCATAGCTACGCTTCAGATCACTGGATATTGAGACATTGATGAGTCTCTTGAGTAGATAAATTCTAACACTAAGTTTTTAATCAAAAGGTTTATGAAATACGAACGAATTAAGAGAGATAGAGAGGGACGAAAAAGTATTCATTAGCTGGTTATCGATTGACAATAAGCAGTGTGCATGCCAACATGCTGATAAAATAAAACAAGTTCCCCCTCCAATAAGACATGAAAACTACTAGGAAGAGCCATATATTTTAGCTCTGTTTGATTTTCCCATTATATTACTATTTTTGACAAACTCATGAGTAGAAAACAGTTTTTCTTTAGTAATACCAATGGTAGTATATTTTATGATGTTCCGTTAATGTTTAACAATGAGCTTTCTATTTGATGATTACGAGTCATTTCTATTTTAAGCAATATAGATATCTGCGAACGCTAGCAGGTTATCAAGGTTCACCATGATTCATGAGCAACTATTTCATTTATGATTGCTGATGAAAGCAAGGAAGATAAAGAAGATGAAAAAACGAAAACAATAAAAGGAAAAAACTGAATCTACATCGATTAACTGTCATCAACAATAAAGCAACGAAAATATGTTAGTAATTTATATCAATCATTTTAAATAATCGTACATTTTCACTATATTCCATGTCTTCTTTTCATTCTTTTTTAGAAGATTTACTTAGTAGTCGATCTATAAGCATACTGAACTAATTGATAGTTAGTTTATGAAAATATTGAACCCACTGTGTATACGAAACCACAAGCGAAAATCATTCATGCTAGAAAGTTCTCTTATAAACTTCATATATTACAGTCTCTTCAAAGTTGGTAACCTTTTACTGAAGCAAGAAACGAAGCTAAACCTATAATTTCTGAATTTTTATAGAGATAAACATATTTTGTAGATGTTTCCTTTGAACAAAAATTTGTACTTGATGTGATAAATTAATGACGAGGAACTGATTCAGTCAATCGATGCGCGTCGTAACCGGTGCCACACTTGGAATTCTACGAAAGCATTATCAAGTCTTTTCTACAGTCGAGTTGAATGTTTGATTCGAAAAGTTGAAATGTTTCAACGGCCCGTGTAAATCAGTTGGTTAGATTGCCGTGCTTATAAACAGCATTGAGTAACGCGGAAGTCGCGGGATCGAGACCCGCCATGGGCATTCGTTTCTTTTTATAAAACGAAAACATATGGATTTTTACCAATTAACATAGAATGGAAGAAAATGTCTTTTTCAAATACATAATTGAGTTAATTTAAAACAAAAAATAAGGCTGATTGTAAGCTAAAGGTAGTGTCAATATATGCTGCTATATATGAGTGCTGAGTGAAGATCATTAAGAATAACAGGGATGTACGAATTGAAAGACAATTCAAAAAAATTCAAAGGTCTATGATCATTGAATACACGATTGTTAGTCATTCATCACGTTTAAGATGCACTATATCTTTTAGTATTTAAAACATTCGGGTTTTGTTCAAAAGCAAAGTTTTACAATCTTCTGAGAGGAAACACGACAGTGAAAACGTATCATAATATGTTTATCATAAAATTAAACTGAGAACAACAGCCATTATGGTGCAAGTGAGGCTATGCTGATGATAACTGAAAGCGAAACTTGCTGAACGTTGTGTGACTGCTTTGATAGTCGTCGTTGTTGCATCAGGTTTTGTCGAAGTTTCATACGACAATATGTCTGGTTCCAAATGTTCATTGTCATTTTTTAGAATATCATTTATCCAATCATAGTAATAGGATAATCGAGTATAAATACTAGGGTTACTAGATATAGCACAACCTGATCTATATGAAACAATACCTACTTGTTCCCAATATTGTCCTGTCCATTGAAATATAGGTCCACCTGAATCACCTATTAATAATATTTATTTAATATTAAGAATAAAACTCGAATTCTTTACATAGAATTTACCTTGGCAAACATCTAGAATTTAAATTTAGACTACAAATAATGTCTTCTAAATTTGCTGATTGTGATTTTTTAGTACACTTACCTTTGCTACGATCGGCTAGTCCAGCACAGAACTGTGTTTCTGCATCGTTCGTCAAAGCGGTACAAGTTGGATCTTTATTATCAACAGCATAAACTTGTATTTGTTGAAGGATATCAGATGTTTGAAGTTGATTATTTTTCAATGCACCCCATCCGATGACAGTAAGACGTGTACCATTTTTTAAATACTGACTGTTCACAATTGGTAGACTAACACGATGTATGCAACTTTTTGTTAATAGCCTATTATTTCCAAGCATCAATGATTGATTGATATGCAATATAGCAATGTCATTACGATAACCATCTTGTCTGCCAATATAATCAGGGTGAATATAAACACGATCAACAAATCGTCGAATTTGTTGTGAATCAGAGATGTTTGTCATACCAACTCCAATGGTAACACTGACAGGTGGATTCGATATAAAACCATAAAGACAATGAGCAGCCGTGAGAATATAGAAATTCGATAATATAGTTCCTCCACATCGATGAATATTTTCAGATAGCCAACGCATAGAAACCATCATTGACCAACTCAATTCCTGAGCATTCTCACCACCAACGATGCGCGATGATGTGAAAACTACAGGCTTACTACTACAACCACATGTTAATGTTGTATTACATTGATATGCAAGAGAAGGTTTCACAGTTGTTTTAGTAGAGTCCATAGTAGTTGTTGTTGATATGGAAGGTTTCGCAGTTGAACAATTACTAATGATAGATTGAATCCAATCATTATATTCAACCAGTCGTGTATAGATTCCTGAATTTTTAAGTGGAAGGCAATCAATTGTATGCGATGCAATACCAACTTGTTGCCAACGATCTCCCAACCATTCAAATATTGGACTACCGAAATCAGCTGTAATTCAAAGACAAATAAAATCGAGCAAAAATTACATTTTTTTTATACGAACCAACACACGGCACTAAAGAAATAGAACTTTTTTCATACAAATACGTATGTCGAATCGAATTTCTCACCTGTCTCATTTCGTTCTAATCCTGCACAAAATTGAATACCGAAATGTTTCTCCAATACAAAACATGATTTATCTGTATGATTCATTGAATATAATTGAACTTGTTGAAGTAAATCTTGATCGGTTATATTTTGACATTTCATCAATCCCCATCCTATGAGTGCTAGACGTATTCCAGACTGTGGATATAATTCTGATTGTGATTTTTCAGGTAGACATGTTCGACTAATCATAGAATCATTATCGAAATCGAACGGTTCAGATATATGTAGAATGGCTATGTCATTGGCATGATTATCTACTGTGCCTACATAATCTCGATGCAAAAATATTCGATCAACTTTTCGATATGTTGCACGATCTTCTGAATGATTATGAATACCAGCTACGATACTTATTCCCAAGGATGGCACATTAGCAATACAAGAAGCAGATGTTAAAATGTAAGATTCACTTAAAATTGATCCACTACACGCATGCTTATTATTACCATTAAAACGTATAGACACAATCATCGACCAACTATAACGTAGAGCTTCATTACTATTGACAATATTTGATTGAGGAAATTGAACACTTTGATGACCACAACCGCATGATACTTCATGTTTATCACATTGGTAGGTAATTAGAGATGAGTGTGTAACATTGATCGGTGGAATAGTTATTGTGAAATTTACTAAGTCTGCAGCTTTACCGTGAGGTTCTATATTTTGTTCAATCCAATCAAGATAATATGCAATGCGAGTATAAACAGTAGTAGAGTTTTGTTGACAATTATCTGGCGTGAAAGATGCGAGTCCAACTTGCTCCCAATGATTTCCGTTCCACTCTAGTATAGGACCACCGAAATCACCTATTTATAGTATAAGAATAAAAAGAACGAAGCAACTCTATAGATACGTACCATAGCAAGGACCTAAATATATTTAGAAGATTAACATACAAAAATAAAAGGTTCTTATCTGACCTGTACTAGCGGCAAGCAGTCCTGCGCAGAATTGCCTCTTTGGATTAGTGACCATATTCTTACACTTCATATCGTGATGAGAAATTGAGGTAGCCCAATTATGTCTTAACATGTCTGAGTCGTCTCCATATGAAACTGTACGACTCCATCCAATAACAACTAGAGATGCATCTGTTGTTGGATGTTCTATCGATTCTTTGATAGTATTTATTTTTTTTGGAAGACAAGTTCGAGCAATACAAGAATCAATGTTAAGCTTCAACGGTTCCGATAAATGAAGTAAAGCAATATCGTGATGATATCCATTTATTGAATCTGTCCGATTCGCATGAAATTTGATTTGGTCGACATGACGTATTATTTGGTCTGATTCAGATCTATTATGTATGCCAGCAGCTATTGTTACATTCGAAAGTTTCACATCAGTATTTATGCCTTCTAAACAACTAGCAGCTGTAAGAATATATGAATCTGTAAGAATAGTTCCACCGCAAACATGCATTGATATTTGTCCATTATGAAGAAAATCGTAACGTAATGATACAACCGTAGGCCAAATGCATGATACTGCTGGTTCACCATCGACTATTCTTGAAGTTAATGTCACATTCGTAGAATCCCAATCACATGACAATTTGCTATTACAATTAGAGCTTTTTGCATCAGTTAGAACGCTAATGAATAACAAAACTAAATATGAAAGTCTCATCAATGAAAAGTCTACTAGAATCAAACAAAGAATATAATCAATCTTTAATCCTTGGTTATGAATATGTAGTTATGAATAGAACAATTTAAGAACAAATTTTTCTCCACTAGCTGATGTATATTGACTTGCATTCAAACGTACTTAAATAATATTGACAAATCAGATCTTATACAAAATAAATTGAAACCTGATCAAAAGAAGATTAGCTAAGCTAGAAAATGACATTAGAGAAAATAATTTGTTGATATACTCGAAAGAAAAATTCCTTTTGTTTTCTATTCGAGGTAGTATCATGTAAAACATGTTAAAATCATTATATATATATATGATTCATACCAATTTTACTACCAACGATGTCCAAAAGATTGACAAGAAAAAAACATTTATATCAGATTACACAGTATGTATTTATTTATTTCAGATCTCTTCATGAAGTACACCTATGAATATAGCAATGGATGAATTAGATTATTACGGCATTTCTTTTTCGAAAGTAGACCTCAAGTGTAATTATGATTATAATATTATGAGAATAATTGTTTTATCCAGTGAAACATTCTCTTTTAATTTTTAATATTTGAATCAGATCGGCTTCAAACAAAACTAGTCGTGTTGATCAAAAGAGATATGATCAGCATCTAAGTTTCTCGGATATTCAGATGTCATAAAGTTAATTAAGATCAAGCAACCTATATCATTGGGAAAAGGAGAACGTAAACGATGGAAGTTTGCTAATTAGCCCGAACTTTTTCATAGAATCTAAATTTATTGTAATAGATGACAAAGATTATTTATGCAAGTCAGTGTAATCAGTTCATTTTCTTCTCAAGAAAAACGTATTTTCTTTCCGATGCCATTCATAAGTAATAATCGAAAATTTGATACTGTTAATTATCTGCTCTTCTATGTTTGCGTACGAAATGTGTGTACGAAGAAGACTGATGACCGATATACTTGTATGATCGAGTACTATGCCTAGGGGACAATATTGCAGCAATGTTGCAAACGACAGAAATTCGAAAATGGTTGGAACCTTATTCAGTTTTTTTAAATGTTGCTACCATAAAGTATCAATGGCACGATCTTATTCATGCGGAAAGTTACGCTTACTTGATTGTGATTCTTGTTTATAGTAATTACACAATATTTCGTTCGTAGGTGTTTTTAAAAATAAAGATGGCAGCAAGAGTTTTCAATAGATTTTTAAAAAAAGTAAAACAAGTTCCATCATATTCTTCGCAAATTCACATGATACTACGATAAGAGGATTTAATCTCTAATGAAAAGAAAAACAATGTTGCTTCAATAAAGATGAATCATTACATCGAAATACATCTTTATTTCATAAATATGTTTAATAAGTATTGAAAATGAGTTGTTCGCTGATATGATTTTCTAGATGGGTGTTTCATGTGAACTATTGAAAGCATGACGATCGAACAATAGAATTCTATTCAAAGCATCATTTGCTTGATATTATGAAAATATTCTTTAGATAGAGCTGTACTTTGATGATAGAAAAATAGAATTCATGAGAACAAGAATAAGTTCATTATTTGTGAATTTTACTTTATAATTTATATACGTTTTTCCCGAACTTATTATTTTAATTTCGGCTTTCATGCGATGCCTATCAACTGAACAGACGAAAAATTTCCTGAAACTTTTTCATAGCAAATATTGAGATCCGATTGAAAAGGTTTGCGCTGAAGTTTTTTACAGTTCACATGATCATGTGGAAAGTGATCACCTTTGCGAGTTTGCTGTAGTATCTCTTCGTGTTCTCACCTTCTTGATATGCATAGTAGATGGAAATGCGTGTATTGATCTTTGTAACGTCAATCTTAACCCGACAATTCTTGCTATAGTCATTGTTGAATATACCAAAACAACATTGAATAGTAATGGTTTTTGGACTTATACGTTAATTGGTCATCAAATGTATAGACTGAATTTCCATCATGTAAAAATTCATTTAAATACTTAACTTAATCTTTCTTCTGCGACTCACAAAAAATATTTGATTTCAACCACGTACTTTCTACCTTAACACAGTTAAGATGTGTTAAGAATGCCATAAATTCCCATATAAAATACTGTAAAATAGGGTGTGGGTGTCACGCAGAACAAGATCAGAACATCCAAACGCACACCCACACCCAAACCTAGATCAAAATAGAAATACTATTAGATCATTCAGTTCTTAGAATTTTGGCGCAGTCCGCACAAAATAATAATATGACCCAGAAAAACGCTTCTTTTTATAATTATTGCGATTTTTCTCAAGACTGGTACTGAAATTCCGTTGTGATCTACAGACTTAAAAATCTTGAACAGATTCTGACTTGCACCTGGCTGAAAACGTGAAAGAACCGTTTCATTCATTCTTACTGAGTTTCTGACAGAATCCTGAAAATTAAATTCTGAATAGTCTTTAGGCACAAACCAGAAAAGTTCTAAGCGAGATCGTTATGTTTTCTTATCAAGATCCTGTTCGTACTTGTACTTCTTTTCAGCATTCAAAATAACTGCTCTTGAGCAGTTCCGTACAGGATCCTGATTGAAGCTGGACAGAATGGTTCAGTTGAAGATTCTCACTAATCTTATTTTATTCCTGATAAGGTTCCTCTGTAATTTAACATAACTCGCGGTAGGATCGTTGCATTAGAATCCATAACAGATCCCGAATCACACCTGATGAATTTTGACGAAGTCTTCTTTACGATTTTTGCCAGGTGTCTCAAAAGAATCGCAAGTGAATCCTAATAGCCTACTGGAATATCTATAGAGGATAAATTTTGAGCAAGAACTTGAACAAATTCTGCATTCAATCCTGAATCCAAGCTAAGAGGATCCATAAGATTTATGATAATATTAGATCCTGCAAGATTCTCACAACAAAGGGACATGCCTGAAGAGATTAAGAAGTATCCTGAAATAATCATTGAAAAATTCTTACTTTTTCTAATCGAGATCCTCATTAGTTTTTAAATTGTCTTGCAAGATCCGAAAACGCATATTCTTGAAAGGATCTGAACACAATCCTGATTGAAGCTTTACAGGAGCCGTTAATTTTGTGTTACAGTTAATCTTGTTATTTTCTTACAAAGATCTTCGTCTGATGCAGCTACTATTCCTAGTAGGTTCGTGATATGAATATTTGATCAAAATCATGATAAAAACATGATGGAATCTTGGCGCAATCCACTCTCATAATCAAGTGTGGTGGGACAAGGCAGAAAGGAAAAATATCGAAAGGGAAAAATGTCGGAAGTAAAACTATCGGAAACAAAAATAACACTAATGTAGATGGATAGAAATATCGAAAACGAGAGTATATTGAAGTACAAGTCATCATTGCCCTCAGCTCAATCTAACATGCTCACTTTCATCTCATATTCATGTTTCCGACACTTTTTTTCGATACTTTCCACTTTCGACAGCATTCTATTCTGCCTTTTCCCATCCATTCTCATAATCATGAAGAGATACTTGGTAGAGTCCTGAGTATATCAGGGTAGGATCCTGTATTCTCAACTCAGAAACAGCTCTGTACACGAACTTGAAAACCCCTTGGACAGAATCTTGTTTCATCTGAAAAACTCCTGGAAACTGATATCACAAAAATTAGAAGCACGATCTTAAAGAAAGCCTGCCAGAGTCCAAGCAATTCAGAGGCTCTGAAAGTTAAGGCGAAGAGTCGCTAAACTACACAAAATCATTGAAACCAGAAGATGTTGAGCAGAAACGGAAAAAAATCCAGCGCCACACCCACAAACAATAATACAGTTAAGACTTATCTCAGCATTCTACAGGACAATATATGGTGGATCAATCGGTCACAAAGTCGAAAGAGACTTTGACCTCATAAACGACACATACCCCAAGCTCATTTTACTCTTTATTAAACCTTTCCTCTCCTCTCTCTAATTTACTCTCTCCTATATAGACTTCTCTTCTGTGTCAAACACACAAAGCTAGAATAATGCAATAGAGTAATAAGCATCGTACACGCAGGATATCTTAAACGTTAACCATCAAATTCGTCACGCCATCATATTATAACACAACTACGATCACAAAAAACGAACCTACAAACTTTTTCTTTTCAAAAAGCAAACCCAATAATCATAACCCACAGAGAAAACCTCCAAGACACACAGTACCGCACAACCACTCTCAAGCCTACTCAAATAACTGGATACTTATTTCTCAAGAGTCGTTTCACTCCCGCAGGTGCTGATTCCGAAAAAATCCATCCCATTTAGCGAACTCGGGTAGTGGTTTTCAAGTGATTCATAATCCATATTCCCCTCCAACATCCCCATCAATCTTCCGTTCCTGCGGGATACACGGCCTCTCAAAGCAACGCTATCATTAGGACAAACTATTTTTGTCCCGAAGAAACTCCAAGTACTTACGTGAACTTCCATGAGAAAACTCGCAATAGTTTAACTTCCGAAGGCAGAATAACGGAGAGCGGCTTCCATATTGCTTGGACCAAGTACTGACTTTAACCCATTGCAGTTTCATTTCTCTCGTGTTGCAACCGATGAACTCTTCCGTTCCTATCGGCTAATTGGCCTTTCGTTGCAGAAGAATCCCCTCGCATATTGTGTCTTGGATAGAGAGTGACAGACCTCAAGTGAAAACGCTTTAGAATTCTCGCGACTACTTTTGAACCGCTCGGCACTATTTCGGAGAGCAGTCTGTCGATAGGCTGGCTCGGGCATTCAGTTTCGAGTATTAGAGTTTCGCGAGTCCTGTGCTGCCGACGTGGCACTCTTCTCTTCGTATGGGCTAGTTGACCTATCGTCCGAGCAGGCTGGTTCTGTCACATGTCCCCTGTCCGATGAAGACTGACAGATCTTAGATGAACCCGCTTTAGAATTCTCGCCAGTAGTTAGAAACCGCTAGACACTATTCCGGAGAGCAGGCTGTCGATAGGCCGTGTAACGATTCTTGAGTTTATTCTCTAGAAGAATCCCCATTTCCCTATTATCCATCTCCTTTTATAGCGAGAATCAGATAAGAGAGAAACAGAGAGAAAAGTACAATAAATAGAACATAGAGAGAAATACCAGAGAGAGAGCATAGATTGAGTGTGGTAAAAAATAACAGTATTACATGGTGTCCTCGTTAGTAATATAGCATTGTATAAGAAAGAAGCGAAACTATACGTGATGAGTGAAATAAACAATGACTTGATGAAAAGACGAGGAAGATAAATTATTAGGTAATAACTGTCTATATGCGTCTAGGATATAGTAAGAACAAGTAATATAAATAACCAGTACACCTCAAACGTGGCAGTGTATAATGATTTATCATCAATTTCCATCCAGGTCGTCACAGGCCGGCTCCGGTATTGGGTTTCGAGTATTGGAGTTTCGTGAGTACTTTGCTATCGACGTGGTACTCTTCTGTTGGTATGGGCTAGCCCACATCTCGAGGAAGAAAGATGGTTCCTTCATATATCCTCTGTTGGGTGGTGACTCACAGATCTCATGTGAACTCGCTATAGAATTCTCGCAAGTAGTTTCATTCTGTAGTTTAGTGTTCAGGAAAACAGTTTCCTGTGTAGTTGACTCGGTTAGTTGATTTCTAGAATCTGGGTTTGATGTTTGGGTTGATTGGTTTTTTGTGGTTTTTGGAGCTATAAGGGTTTGTTTTGTCTGTTGGTAGGACGGCTGGTCAGTGTTGCTTTTTTTGTTGCTCGTAGTATCTGAGTAGTTGTTCAAAATGGTATTATTTCGGATGTTCGTTTTTGAGCAGGGGTCTTTTTCTTGTGATGTGCTCGACGCGTCGATATCGGACGTGTTTGACGGGCTATGCTCCGTAGTTTGAAAGTTGTGTCGTTTATTTTTGTTTTCTGGTTGTGTTGAAATAATGGTGGGTAGGTTGTATGTGGATTGATAGGTTTTGCTTTGCATTCTTTGTTTGCTATGTTTGATATTGTATAAAGACAAACGTGAAGGGTTGGTTTGTGTGTGGTTGTATATTCTGTTAAATTTATTTTCTATAAATTGGAGAGCGTTTTATGCGCCAATGTATTTATTCGGTAGAAGATGTATTGGACTCACTGTGTTGGTTATGATTGGCGTTTTGATGTATATCGTAGGCATCGTCGCTGCTTTGGAAGTCGGCGGGTTCCCTTAGCGTTTGTGTCGTTAGAGTGTTTGCACGGCTTTCATAATAGTTTGTAGTGTAGGCGGCCTTCGAAATCATAAAATAGCTGAATTTCATATACAGTGATGCATGTTGCCGTACCTGTTCTCGTGAGTCGGAGTGTTTATATGGAAGGTGTCGATTATTGTGATACTGGAGACTTTCATGTTTGTTTCTCTCTGGTTTCATCCTAAATAGATGGATTTTGTCGATTACTGCGGGTAGCAAATGTTAGTAACGTATACCTTTGACGTGTGCTTTGTTTGAGTTCGACGCCACAGGTTTCCTGAAAGAAATGCTGTTACCGGTTTTCCTTTTGGATTAAAACGTGAAACACGATGCAGGTTTTTTTGCTTAACCCCCCCCCCCCCGCCCCCCGTCCGTAGAATAGAAGGCCACCACATATTAGAAGGCGACCCTCATTACAAAGCCACCCGGAAGAAAAAGTTTAGAAGACCTAACAGAAGGCCATGGGATCTCCAGACGCTGTTTTCAGAAACCAAGTGGATTTTCAGGTTTGAGCACTAAAGAACCTGGTTTTTCAGTAGAAAATCTGTTTTTTTGTAAAAAAATCAAGGTTTTCTGAAAAAAATGACTTTTTTCCTAGTAAAAAGCTGGTTTTCCAGTGTCTGACTGCTAAAAGTGTTTGTTTTAATGAGAAAATTTTTTTTTAAAACCCTTAACTTCCTCGGTAAATCCTAGTAAAAACATAGCCCATAATAGTAGGCCCCCGTCGGAGGAGTGATATAAATTTTCATAATAGAACACCATGGCCTTTTATTCTGGGGAGGGGTTTATTGTATAAAACTGGTTATTTTATGTACGTTGGGAAATGCTTCCTCATCATTGATGACTTCACAATACCCAGGACTATGATTGGAGCCTCCAGCTACAGCAGAACAACAGCGGAAATTGCTGAAACAAGGAAGTAGTATTCCGGTCGGAAACTGCCAGAATTCTTACAGGTGGATTCCTGTCAACTTCCTGCGCTTTCTGACAGGAGCTGATCGAAAATCATCGGAAAAAATCTAGAAAATTTCCTACCAGAATGTTGCATCCATGAAACTTTTGGAATATTTCGGAACCGACCATTGCCACTCGAGAATGTTCGACCTGGGCAACGATCCACAGTCAGGAAATACTTGTTATACATTCCAATAAAATCGTACTTACAAATCATCTCAATTTTTTCTTTGAAGCCGTTAGTCACGCTTTTTAAAGGGCCAAATGCTATATGTCACGAGCTATGATGGTCTCAAGAACTGATCTTTCATGGTTTGTAATTGGCAATTATTTAATTAGACGTAACTAGTTAGTTAAATAGTGACTGCTACTGTCTCTAACTTATATGCATTAATTGTCAAGTTCATTAAGATGTCCTTCACTTCTTGTGAGGGAGAGGGGGTGTGACGGCCTAATCGTCTATGATTTTATCTTGATGATTGTTGTGTGTCTACTTGTCTGTGTCTGTTTCTAGTTACCCTCTCTTTTTCTTCTTCATCTCTCACTGTACTGTATATCTGTCTCTTCATTGAGATATAGCTATATTCAATTTTCCAATATCTTCCGCTTGCCATTTGAGCTTATCTACTTAAACTACTTTCTTCTCCCGTGGCTCTTGCTAGTTACTCTGTTGTCTAGTTTTTAATAGAATCTATTTTCTGTTCAAATTAAATATATTATCGGATATTCATCCGTATTCAGTTCTACTTTTTCTCATCAATTTTATTCTGCGCCACAATCCATTATTGTGGCAGCTGGAATTTTTAATAGTTGTGCCTCTGATCCTTGTCACGCCGGAACACGGGGGAGTGGATTCAAATTTATATCACATACACCTTAGCACTCTTTTACATCGTTTTTCACAAAAGCGGAATGGTTTTCATAAGGAAGCATTACGAGCGTACTGTGTGTCGAATCCATTGTTGGAAATCAATCAGCTCGTTACAAAATTCGCAGGGAATTTGAGCATTATCTTTACTCGTTTGATGTTGGGAGTTCGTTGATACCTCTGAAAAATACGATGGAAGAATGAAATATATAAATGTAACTTAACGAACGGATGTCAGACTGTCTGCTCAGTTCTGGAGATAATGATCGTTGAGAACTAGAATTCTATTATCGGTTTCATGACTTTTTAGAGAATGAGTTTTACCTACCTGTGCGTTGACGCAGGGCTAAGATTTATTAATGACTCTGTTAAGGTGCTAAAAGAAGGACGATCTACTGGGTCCTGTTGCCAACACTGATTGATCGCTGTCCAAAGTTGAGAACTGCACACGAGAGGTTTTGGAAGTCTTTGGTTATTTAGCTTTTGTTGACGAATCGTTTCATCGTTTTCTATTGAGGAATACGGTAATTCTCCATAAGAACATGCTTCCCACATCAAAACACCCATCGAATACACATCTGATTTTTCAGAATATGGAAAACTAGTCACATCGCGAAGAATTTCTGGTGCAGCGTATCGTGTTGGTATTATTGCCATTGTTGTCGTGGCTGGAGAGTTCACCATTGAAAATATATTGCTTGCACGTGTCAAACCGAAATCTGTTAATTTGACTAAGTTGCCCCTTGGATCTGTAGAATTACGTTTGAAGACAAGAACATTTCGACATGCTAAATCTCCATGTACAATCCCGTTGTCTGCTAGAAAAACCATGGCATTACATATCTGTTCAAATATTTTCCATAAAACCTGTTCACACGGATTAAAACCATCCTCTCGGAGTTGTTCGGATAGATCGCCATGCGGAGCACATTCTTGAAGAAGCATCACTGAACCAAGATTACACTTAACAAGGCCAAATGTTCGAACAATATGAGGGTGACAACTAAGCTGCACATAAAAGGATGCTTCTCGATTGGCTTTAGCTCCATCGATTTTAAGCAAAATAATAGGTGGACCTTTGTGATTGATCCATTCCACATCATATATTGATTTTCCAAAGCCTTGAAATAAAGGTCTAGGTTTTGTTTTTCGGATATTGACATCAAGCTCATATTGATACACTGTTTGTTGGGATTCTGGCGTAGATTTCAGTTCTTCAATCATTTTTTTCACGATATAATTAGTCTTCAATGTGTTTACATTCATTGGTTGTCTTGCTATCGGACTTGTTTTATTTTTTGCTAACCATTCTGTAATCGCTTTTCGTTCATAAGTATGACCATCATCGCCTATGACAGGATCCTCAAAGATTTCATCTGTGATTGGAGACTTAGAAGATTCCATCTAAAAATATTGTAATTCTAGTGTGATATTCTAGTTAAACAACAAAAAACAGGATAATAATGCATCAGCAGTACACTGACTAAGGCTTTTTATTTTATTGTTTCATTTTTACGCCAGAAAACAAACTTTTCTACCTATATTCTCGAACACGTTGTTGTCGTGAAGACAATTAACTTTATTTCTTGGCACAATAAAGCAAGTGTGGCTATAAGTGTATGATGCAGAAGCTTCGTCTTTCCTACGTAGAAAAATAAATGGGATTGTTACATCGCACCGACATATTGTGTAACATATCTGCGTCTTAAAGGAAAATACATAAATATATATATCAAGGCTTTCTTCTTTAAAGTTTTACCTGAAAGGGGACAATAAAGTACACATTGGAATCGAATTTGCAGATTGGCTGTCTCCTATTATGTTGAATCACGTCATTTTCTTCTATAGAAAAACTACAGAGATGAGCAGGTCAGACTTCGATAGTCTAGTAGACTGTGACTCATAAAATAAATAAAAGTTACTTACAGTTCTTTTCTACACGCTTATGAAGATTTTATTACGCTTGGTTTGGATGATACATTTAATGTTACCCCAGTTATGTATCCACACAAAATTACGATAAGTCTGTAGCAAGCATTGAAACAGTTGCTTTCATAATAAAATTTGCAACAATGAGAGAACGTTGCAATACATGTTTGGCATTGCCGCTTCACAACATTCTCGAGTTTTAGTTGGAATTTTTAAACTGGAGAAAAACAGTCTGCAGTCAACACAATGCGTCACTCCGAGTGTGCATTAAACTTCTTAAGTGCAAACACATCAGCTTTTGACAAAAAGAAAGCAAGACAAAATGGGGGCCATTGAAGGTTTCCTCAGTCTCCTAATGTGTTTCCTATGGTGTTCTGAGTCTATTTCAATGATACACACACTTCTTCAAAAATGCGAAATTTATTTCTCATCGAGTGTGAGTGTACTAATGCGAAAGTAACTAAATTGGTCATATAGATAAAAGAAAATTCACCCATTACTCCTACGATGGGAAAATTCGACAATATTATTTTCTACTTTTAATCAAATTCAGTGTATCTATTGAAGAGAATTGCCAGTCTGAAGAAGAAAGAATTTTCAAGTTATCGGTCAATTTTCCAACGTCCTTGATCTGACAAATGTATTCGCAAGTAATAAACGATTTTGAAAAACGAGATTTTTTCCAGTTGTTGAAGTTAGTAAAATTTATTGACTTTGATGTCGAAACATAACTAAGTGAGCTCTAGTAAAGGTCATTAGAAACAGGGAAACCTAACTTTTCTGTTAGATGAAATGAAAAAATCTTGTTGAATGATGTAACAGGAAAACCAAGTTTAACATGTAGGTTGGACAGAGTGTCTAGGTATATTGACACAAATGTAAGAGTAGATTTCGGGGTCTGTACTCCTGACACATAAGACTTCCCTTACCCCACCTGTTTACTTTTGAATTTTTATTCGATGAGGCACTCTCGAATGCGAGGCATTAATTTTTCAGGGAAAAACAGATATGTAGTGAAGAAAGTAGGTTGGAAAATCACATCAATCTGTAAGTTGAAAAAGAAGGGCTTTGCCACAATGTAGGCGATACGAAAATTTAGAGAGCAAGCAATTCAAAACGAACTTAACGGTTACTGAGGGCAAGATTCTTGTTCTCAGGGGGAAGAGTACAGATCCGCTCCTACATGAAGATAAAAGAATATACTTGGAACTTGGAACGAGGATTTCGGTGGATAGATTTTCCTCGGAACTGACAGGAACCGGACAAAATTGAGTAAAACCGGTCACAGGATTCTGGCTTCCATTTTCTGGCATTTCCCCTGTGGAGTGTAAGTGTGGGGAACGACAACCTTTCACAAACATCGAATACCCACATTCTCACCTATGTGCTGTCTTTTTTCCTTATTAAACAATGTAATCATTTGGATGAGTTTGATCACGTAGCATGCGTTCAACATTCATTCGGCAGTAGATTCTACAAGGATACCCTTTTCTTCCTATTCCAGTTTCAACGCTATTCCTATATCAAGCAGCTTTTGACTTCTCTTTATTCTTTTAGCGACCAGATGAATTTATACGACGCACGTCTAACTGTAGATTTTTTCTTATCAAATCATGCCCCTACTTTTAAAGACTAAGATGTGTAAGGATTCCAGATAAAACTCGGCATTTCCTCTAACTTGCTCTTCTCCTCAGTCTACTGTAGTCAATCACTGTTAGAAACGTCAGATATTCAACAACTTCTAGTAAGAATTATGGAAAACAAGTGTTCACTAAAGACTCTTTTGTTTCCAACTACCCTCTCTGAATCTTACACTGAGGTAGAATGGATCGCTTGAAAAAATCCATTTTTAAGTTAAAGATCCATATTTTTTGGACTAGAAATCTTCAAAAGTCGGCTTAGATGTATATGATTGTAAGGCCAGCAGGAAACTCACAGTTCTTGTTAACTCGATTTAAGCGAAGCTCAACATTTGTTGACAATCAATGTTACGTAATGAGGCAATGTCCTATAAGTTTAAATTGAAATCTTGCTAAGTATCGCTGAATACACAATCAATCATTTTCTAAAAGTTTAGTTTATTGAATAACGTACTCCAGTCCATTGATTGATCAAAGTGTCTTTGACGTTGAGCAAAAGATTTCAGTCATGCCTGAATTTTCCCCATAATAAGAAAACGCCATCGAGTAGAAGAGGCAACAATTCAAAAATGATTTATTTCATCGAGAAGTGTTAGGTTGTGATTTGCAATCTGAGCTCTCATTTTCGTATGAAATAAGCAATGATTAAGTAGTTAATTTTTAGAGACATTCATAAAAATGACGCAGCGTTTTAATAACTAGGTGGGCAAAGCTCAATTTAATACAAACGTTAAGAGCTACTTCTTTTTGAAGATATGGAAGCTATGGTTCGGATTTTTGTTGAAAATTGACTGCTTGAGGCATTAATTATATTAATGTCGGATGCTGATTAATAAGTGACTTCACTGTTAATACAGTAGAGCTGGTGATATAGCTTGAACTCAATTTTATAGTTAAAATAGCTGGGAATTCGACAAAACAATCCAATACTTATACACATACGCAAGTTTATCCTATGAATAGATGAACAAAGCAGATATCTACTTTTAAAATGGCTAATCATTACCCAAGATGACTTGATCAAGAAATAACGTGGGAGTGCCTACAAGTTTTTACAATGTTGCAACACCATATGAATAATCAACAGATACTATCTATCCAAGCTAATTTTATTTTCGAATTCAAATGAAATAGACGATTGTGTTTTGTTGTCACGAAGATCGAACAAAAAAATTGGATAAGTTAAATAGAGATGAGTTGGAGCAATTTGTTTTAGTTCCATTCTCTTTTATTTCCGTGTTGTTGGTGTATCCCAATTCATAGAGCAAATGACGAATTCAAAGGTCTGAAATCGAAAGTAATTTTTGGAAATTTTTCTTCTGTTTTTCTGTAGTCGATGATCGAAATTTACAATGCTATTGTCCTTTGATAATGACTCACTCTACCTAGCAACTTTCTGTTTATTGTTCAATAATTTTGACAGTTTATTTCGTTTTATGTCAATGATCAAGAATTATTTTATTCTCTTTTGTTTTCACTCAGTTACTATATTTTTTCTTGTTAAGAAAATAAATGCTTTAAGTAACTAAGCTTTTATCTAGGAATAATGTAACAGGTATGCATCCTGAAATTTCCTTCTTCATCAGCCTGTGTTGCACGTTTCGATAACTATTATAATTCTTCAATAAATATTCTGACCTATTCATCATTTTTGCTTTGGAGATAACAAATTCTACTAAAATTAGTGTAATGAACCAATCATGTCTCAAATTCAGTACCAAATAAAGATACTCAATACGAGAAAGCTATTGGTAGTTAATGAAATGTTCGGTGGTGTATACAATAATATTTGCAGTCAATGAACTCGATCGAAGCATTCCATATTGATATTTGCATGGATTATCATCCATAATTTCTTTTGCACGATACAGTTCCCACAGAATCATTTATCAATCACACAACCATTTTCATATAATTACGATTAGGGGTGGTCATTTACTATTACTTTACTTTTTAAAGATAAATGATTAATTTATCTTTATTTTTTAAAAATAAA